>WTSP01020103.1:0-20961 GCA_025331215.1 Actenoides lindsayi
GGCCGCCCTCACGCCTCGGTGCTGGCAGCGCGGCGGCCGCCGCCGCGGGTCACGGCAGCGCACCGCCCCGCACTCGCCGCTGCGGCGAGGAGAGGAGAGAAACGGAGCCGAGCCGGTGGGAAGGTAGGTGTGGGGGCAGCAGCCCTCGCGCTGCCGGTCGCGGTCGCCGTGGGGCGGGCGGGTGGAGCTGTACCCACCGGCTCCCTCGGTGTTGGCGCCGCGCCCGCCCCGTTGGGGCTGCCGGGTGCCACGGCGCCAGCGGGTGGGGCTCTCTGAGGAAGCGGGGCAGCGAGTTAACGATTAACTCCACAGTGGCGTCCCCCGACCCGGCCGCGGCGCCGGGACCGCTGTAGGAGACCTGGAGGCACCCCGCCCGAGGCATCCGGGTCCGCGCCGTCGAGGAGAGGCGGTTGCTCCCGGGCCGCGCTGCGGGGCGGGGGAGGCCGGTGCCGGAGCCCGCGGAGCTCCGCGCCCGCGGAGCGCCTCCGCCGGACAGCCGCGGAGAGGCGGCGGGTGTGTCTGGCAGTGCAGCCTTCCTTCCCTCCCCGCGGAGCGGGGCGGCGGGGTGCGCCACGGCCCTACGTTAATCCCCCAGTAGAAGGCTTTGCTTAGTGTCCCGCAAGCCTGCGCGCTGCCGGGAGCCGCTAGTGCAGCCCGACAGTGGTCTTTCCCCCTGGGGAGAATCTCTGGCTGGTGAAGGACAGCACAAAACCGGCCAGCAAACGTTAAGTGGGTCTGGTGGTCTCATTCTAACACAGCGTTTTAGGATTAACCTTGAGAGTCCAGGGAAACGGCCACTGCCGCCTCTTCCCTGCCTCCTGTTTGAACTGTCTTTGCTAATGGAAAAGTAGAACTTGCAGTGTCTGTCGTCTTTTTCCCTGTCTTGTGCTGATGCTTCTGAAGTCTAAGGTTCAAGGAAATATTTACCGTTGTTTAGAGAAATGTGTTATTCATCTTATTTTGCCCTCTGTCAACCAGAGGAGTTTGTTTTAGGAATGACTTCACTTTGCAAATCCCTCTATCTTTCTCTAAATATGTCTTGTAGAACGTCCTCAGCTTGGCTGTTTTCCTTTGGTGAGTCAGAACTAGTGTTGCTGCCTTTCATTGCTTGAACAGGCTCCACAGACCCGTTACATCTCTCTGAAAGAGTTGCTGCCTGTGTGATGAGGATCATCTGGCACCTCTTTGTGTTTAACATTGTCCAGGCAGACAGGACCTTACCATTTTCCATCCTAAAATACTGGAAGATGGCAATATGGTATCTTGATTATTTTGATCATGGTATTTAATCAAAGCTGCAGCATCTAACTCTAGGGGAGGTCTCTGACCTGCCATCTCCTTTTTATGAGAGAGGAGTAAGCAGAGGGCAGGGAAGTTGTACCTTGCTGGTGATGGATTGAGTTAGCTAGTCATAGGTTTCTTTTCCATATCTGTAGCTTCCAAGCACCCTTTAACTCAAGAATTTTTCTGCAAGTGTGACTAGTTATTTTAATGAGGCCTGGAAAACTCCAAACATAGTGAGTTTCTTAAGTAACGAACACAAAAGAAATACTTGTGGTAGTTTAAGAGTGTGAATAATCATGACGATGTGTTGGGATTTCTCCCCCCCCACCCCCTTCTTCTGTGAAATACAATTTTACAGTTTCTTGCCCCTAAGAAGAATGTGAGCCCCTGTGGAGTTGATGTTAGTCTGCTTGATAAATTACTTGAAAAAGTTCCCTTTCAGTGAAATCTGTTAGGGCACTTCTGTCTGGGGGAAATGCAGTTATGGTGTAGTTGTGCCACACTAATTTCCCTTGTGAGTACTTCTGATTTTCTTTAAGAATAGGCCTTAAAACTTGGATGGCATCTTTAAAGATGCACTAAGATAAATCAGTGAAAATAAACGGTATTGTGACATTTTTAGAGTGGAGTGAAAGCACCATTTTAGAAGTTAACCCAATCACCATTTTGTGATTGCTTCCCCAGGTGCGGAATTTTCAGGTGGAAAAAGGTCTGTGAAGAATTGTACTCTGGGAAGTAAGAGGTGTTTTACTGTTGAGTAAGAGTGTTTGCTGTGGGGACTGAGGTTGCTGCTAACTCGCACATGTTGGTTTCTCATCACCATTTCACTTATCTTCAAGTTTCTGAGTGTCCCTGTAGACATGGTCTGGATCTGAACATCCAGAGTCAGGGAAATGTGACAGTAACTCAATGATATGTGCTATAGAAGGCCCAGAGAGAAATATTTTTTGTGTTTTCTTATGGGTATGTATTCATATGACCTTGCTGTTGTCTCCATGTGGGACTTTTAGACAGTGAGGGTAATACAAAAATACTCTATTTATAAAATACTTCCCTCAGTATGAAGGTTTTGGGGGTTTTTTTCCTCTTCTAGTTGAGTATTTTTTTTCATTACATTACTTAAGGCTACTTAAACTGGAAGTTCACTTCTTAAATAAGATGAATTAATCAATAGATACTTTTTGGTTTTATACTGTTGTTAGTAGATTATAAAGTGTGCATTTTAGAGAACTTAATACCTTTCTTTAAAAAATTGCAGTTTTTAAAACTATGTAGGATAAGATGACTTCAGTTTTATAATAAAGTTCTGTGAAATGCTGACTGGAAAATAGTAGCTGTTGGTCTGTTATAGGGGGCTGGGCTGCTGTATAAATAATAGTGCATTTGTTCTTTCTTTCTCTTCATTTGTAACTTGATGTTCCTTTCCAGTGTACATCTGCTAAATTAACATTGCCAAGGTTGTACAAAAGTGTTTTTAATCACAGTTTTGGAAGCCTGTGTTTGGATAAGATGATAGTAAGACGAATTGATTCCTCCTGTTTTTGATCAAACACAAATGCTATAGCTAGTATGTGTACAGAGACAAATCAAGAGAACACTTAATTTGCTTAGTCCTTGATTGGCAGTCTCTAGTGATGTTGGGGATTTGAGAAATGGATGAAGTAAAAAGTCTTGTCATTGATTTGTGTTGTAGCCAGATATGCCAGTGAATTCATTAATGAGCTTTTGCATATGACTGCAGCAGACAGTGCTGTGTTAACTGTAAAGAAGAGTGTTTAAATTCAGACTTTCAGTTTGACTGTTTCATGAGTTCTGAGTCAGGACACACAAACAAGGGTAACTCTTGTATCTTATCAGTGTTAACAAACATCACCTGATTGTTTCTGCTTGCTTCTAGTGTAGCATTCCTTTGTTATAGAGATCTTTAATAAAGAACAACTAAATCAGTTAGGTGGGGCTTTGATTTAATTATTTAAATTTTTTTTGTATCTCAGACAAATATCTTAAACTTGGTGAAAAGGAGAGCAAAATAGTAACAACAATTCAAAAAAAAAAAAAAAAAGAAATATTTTAACAAGAGAAGGGACTATTACTTTTCCTGCTCAAATGATGTCATTGAACATTTAGACTTCGATGTGAAGGAGTGAACTCTGGTTTTATGGGGATGAGAGGAAGGACATTGCATCTTACTGCCTTTTTTTTTTTTCTTTTTTTTCTTCCCATTTCTGGATAAGCTGCTATCACAGAAATGAATGATGGTTTCTTGGGAAGCAAATATATTTCTGAGGCTGTATATAGCAGAAGTAAACTTGTGAAATGTACTCAGTGGGTAATTGAGAGAAGAGATTAAAAAATCATTGTATTCAGACTTTCAAAACTGCCAGTACCTTTCCTCCTTCCCTAAAAATCTTCTGATGGTCCATTTCCTCTCTCCAGTATGCATATGCTGGAGGCCCAGTTGACTTTTGGCATGTGTTGTTCATTGTGACACACTAGAGCTCATAGCGGAACGTTAAGGTATGTTGGTTTTTTTTTTCCATCTTAAACATAGGCAGACATCCTCTGCACCTCAGGTCATTGATACAGATGGTGCTCTGGGATTTCTTTGTCATAAAAGATACTAATTCCTTTGCAAATGGGATTGCATATCTGTAGGTTAGCTCAATAATACTGTGTATTCCTACTTTACCTTTTATAATTTTTCTTTAGCAGATAGTGCTGGAAAAGGTTTCTCAGCTGTGCTGGAGTGCTGCAGGTCTGGGAACAGTTTGGACCATAATGTTATGGGAAGGGCAGGCTGTGTTCTTTACAAGATAGCACTTACTTGTTTTGCTGATGCTTGGAAGACACAGCTTTATATATATGTTTAATGTTGTGAGCTTCTGACTTTTACATGTAGTTCACAGTTAGTGGTAATTCAATGACAGTAGCCCTAAGGGAAAAATCTAGATGTTTCTGGTCTGTAACATTTTGATTTCCTTAATGAAACAAGAGCATTATGAGCATTTAAGATTACTCAGCCATGCAGAATTTTTACCAATGGTTATGAACACGAGTTATTAAAAATTTTACTGTCATAAGCTGATATGGATTAAAGTCCAGCATTGAAAGCTAAAGGTTTTTTTTTACCTTTAAACTTGGTTCTAGTCTTGTTGTAGACATGAGAGTCGTGCCAGCTCAAAGAGTGGATCTTTCTTTTTCCCCTGCCTTGACTATCTTGTGTGGTAAACTTCAGATGCTTTCCTTTCTTTGTCATTTCTTAGAGATTGCATGTGATTTTTATATCCGTTTCCAAGTAGCATAAGACTCGTGTGGTGTAATTACAGTCAGATCTGTTATAATAGGGGAAACACCCAAATTATGTATATCTGTATGAAACACTTTGGATGAAGAGACTTTGCAAAACAGGTTTCTGGGTAGGTTCAGTTTCTTGTCACTGCTTAAACCAGTTCTGTTAATCTCTTATCATTAATAAATCATAGTATCACAGAATGGTTTGGATTGGAAGGGTTGTTAAAGATCATTTAGTTCAACCCTCCTGCCATGGGCAGAGACACCTTTCACTAGGCCAGGTTGCTCAAAGCCCCATCCAATGTCGCCTTGAACACTTCCAGGGAGGAGGCATCTATGTGCAACCTGCTCAAGTGTCTCACCACCTGCACAGTAATAGATTTCTTCCTAATATCTAATCTAAATCTACCCTCTTTCAGTTTAATGCAATATCCCACATTCCCTGATAAGGAGTCCCTCCCCATCTTTCCTGTAGGCCCTTGTTAAGTACTGAAAGGACACAATAAGGTTGCTGTGGAGCCTTCTCTAGGCTGAACAACCCCAGCTTTCTCAGCCTGTCCTCACAGGGGAGGTGTTCCAGTTTTCTGATCATCTTTGTGGCCCTTCCCTTGACTCACTCCAACAGGTCCATGTCCTCCTTATGCTGTTCTGCCTAAGAGCTGAACACAGTACTTCAGGTGGGGTCTTCTGAGAGCAGAGACTCACCTCCCATGACCTGCTGACCATACTTCTTTTGCAGCCCAGGATGTGATTGGCCTTCTGGGCTGCGAGCGTATCTCATACTCAGTTTTTCATTGACCAGCACCCCCGAGTCCTCCTTTGCAGGGCTGCTCTCAAAAATAAATTTGTTTTCAATTAGATTTCAGTATAAGTTTTTAACCTACTCCTATGAAGTTAAACTGAACCAAAATAAGCCTGGTTAACTCATGAGTAAAATTGGGATGCTGTGGAAACAATTCCTTTTTTTTGCTTGATGCATCACTATAAGGTAAAATCAGAAATATAACTTTTATAAAATTTGGTGGTTGCCCACAATTCATCTGTGAAAAAGATCTTACAAATACTTACCATTTCTTCTTGGTAACTGTGATGGCCAACAAGTTTATTTATACATTTTTGGTTTTGGATCTTCTCACAGGCAATTCTGTGCTATGCATGCAGGCAGTTTTAGAAAACACTCTTGTATCTTGCAATTACTTGCTTACAGAACCAAAACAGTATTTCCCTAAGTTCGCTTGCAGGCTTTTTTCAGGATTGTTGAAGTGCATAATTGGAAAGCATTTCAATTCTACCTTTCCACTTGCTAGTATATTTTGGAGGCAGGGAAGAACAAACACTTGGCCATATGGAATCCACATGTGGAAACTCCTTCTTGGTAATTATTAGAAGTTCTAGGATGATCTCAAGCTTCCTCTTGAGTTGTTTGCCTTTGTGGGCTATTATCTGAGCATATCAACTTTCTCTCTTTAAATAGAGACGCACAATGCTCAGGTCATAATTGTTAGTCACATATAGAAGGAAAAAATATGATCAATTATTGACAGATTAGTATTACTCTGTTAGAGTGAGTTCCTGTTACTTCATTTTCTTGAGCTTGTATGACAGGTTCCTGACACTGTAAGAAAAAAGTGTCCAAACGTTCCGATATGCCCAGAGGTTAGTGACTAGTCTGTTAGCACCTTTTTGACTTTAATATAAACATTTCAATTGGTTTTGTGGAGTGAGAATTTGTTCACTGTAGATTAACAATCAATTCTACCCTCTAACATCATACACTTTGTTATTCTGTAGGACTCTATTGGGACCTTAAGTCTTTATGGCAGCATGCACTGGAAGAGGGATGGATACTCAGAGGAGGTGAGCTCTTCTTATGGCTGGCAGTGCAAGGGTACTTCTTACTAGCTTCTTGGTGGCCATCGTTTCCTTGCTGATAGGCAGCCACTGCAAATGGTCTCTTAGCTCTGTGGCCTTTGCCACTTTTATTTTCACTGAATGCCATTTATGAGATTCAGAGAGACAAAAAGTATTTTATGTCTTTCCACTGGGAAATACCAACAAAATAACTTATATTCAGCTGCCCTTAGTTTCTTAAGGACACATTTAAAGGTAGGTATTGAAACTCCGAATTCACAGCTTAGTTTTGTCATTTTGAAATCTGTACCTACACTGAACTGATTGCCTGAACAAAGCAATCTGATTTTAAAATGTAAAAACCCAGAAGAACACCTTCTCTCAGAACAGCTCAGGGTAAATGGGACCTCTGGAGGTCCTTTTTTCAGTTCTATCACACCTCTTTCTTTAGGAGACAAGCTGTGTTAAGATTAGCTTTTTTTGTTTGCTTCGAGAGATGTAGAAAGGAAATGGATGCTTGTAAATTTAGATGCTCACTAGTTATGAGGGAATATTAAACATAGATTTTTTTCTTTTCCCTGTTTTGTAAGCAGATTAAGGTCAAAGTCAGTCACAGACGAAAGGGACTTCTTGGTTGCTAGACCTGAAATTTTCCTAACTTACTTTTTTCTGAGCCATTTTATATGGGGACCTTTTCTGTGCTATCTTAAGTTGTGCCCAAACTATTTATTTTGGTCTTGATCAGTACAGCTATTCAGTTGAAGTATAAACACATCTTCAGTATGTTGTTTGATGATGGATTATTCTTGACTGGTTTTATTAAAACTTGGGACAATTGAAATTATTTGTCAATTGTTCATTTAATTTTTGAAAACATTTTTAGTGGAGCCTGTATGGATTTGCAGCTGTTCAGAAGTAACTGTCAGAGGAGCAAAGAATGATACAACAACATATGAAATGCTGGATACTTTCCACATTGCTGGTAATGTAGTATGAACTGTATTTGAAAAATGAGAACAAGACTGAATATTTACATGTTTTTAATGCTTTATCTGGATGATGAACTAGTTTGGCTGTGTTATGGTAGCAGACCGAGGTTGCTTTAAGGTAGGGTATTCAGATCACTTTCGATTTACCAGGGTCTGAAATATGCATACAGAAATTCATGGTTGAAATGTGGGTTTTTTGAAGGTTCTGACTTCATTTACCTTCTTTGGAAATTAAAGAAAAGGCTGTATTCGTCTTTACTGGGAGTTGAACAGAGAAGCCGGGCATGCTTTGTCCTGTGCAGTTGCTTTACTTTTTTATCGCCTATGTTTTCAGGTAGCTTTCAGATATTCCTGTAATATGTAACTATGGGACTAGGCATCACACATTTCTCAGATGCTAAAACTATAGTCACAGTATTCTTGAACTACCTAAATCTAAGATTAAGGATTTTTCTTATGGTGGTGATAGGTCGTATCTTACAAAGCTGTTAATTAACCTGCTGTTAAACACAAATCATGCTTGTGGTTCAGTCTGGGCTTGAAACTAGAGTCTTTTATGTCAGGCTGTGCATTACTGCTTGTGAGTTAACACTCTCTACTCCAGGCACCTGATTATCCCCTGACCTGAGGTGTCCACGTGTCCTGTCTAGTCAGTGGAAGGAGTTTAAAGCCCTGGGGGCATGAATTGAAGTATTGCAGTGTTTCACAAAATAGTAATGACATTACTTCAGTAAGCAGTACTAAAAAGCATGAGCAGAAATAGCTTTTATGTGAGTTGGGAATAAGGCAATACAATTTTGTGACTTACCATGTTATGTAATGCTGACTTTGTCTGATGGGTTATGTCTCATTTACACATTTTATCACACCATCATCCCTGCATGCCCCAAACTACCAAGGTAATACTGAGTTGTGGGTGGTTCTTGTCCCCAGCGCAGGGGACCGTTTGCCTGGGAGTGTTTCTTGAGAAGGCTTTGTGAAGGTAAGAACATTCATTGATCTGTTAAATTTCTCAGGATGAAGTTGGGACCTGTAATTTATTTTTAATGCCTCAATGGGATCTCAAATATGACATTTAACATCTTAAAATAAAAGTAAAATCAGTGTGTCCAATATGGTATTTTAACTTGCAGCCCTTATCTAACAGAAGATTAACATGGCAGCACTTTAAAAGAGTGAGAAACCAAAATGCCTCTACTTTGAGAAATCTAGTAGATGTGAGCTATGTATGAGGCACTTTCGGATCCTCAGAAGAATAATGTAAAAGACTAGTTTCACGTTCTGTTCAGTTGCTAGACAGTGTTTCAATTTCAGGGACAGGAAGTATGCAGTTTAGACACTGGTAGCTTTGACTTTTTTTTTTCTTTAAAAATCATACATCTTATCATGGTCTTAATCTCCTAAAAAGAAAACTTAAAAATAACCTCTGTCAGCCAAGAAATATCTTGATTCTATGTAATTTTTTTCCATAAAATGAAAGTGTGTGTATATATGTTTTTATATAGTGTAATATTTTACAGTGGGAGAATAAGTGCTTATGATGGGCCTTGTAAACTCCTTTTTCATGGTTCCACATGTCTGTGGGTCCAATCCTACTTCTAGTTACTTGTGTATAAATCTACTTCATTCTTCTTATAGAAATGACTACTTATGCATGAGAGTGTGCAGATCTGCACTGAGGTACTGCTTGATCCTGTTGTTCTTAGAGTGTAATAACAGTGCCTCTGCATTGCTGTGAAGTGGGTGATAAGAATATGTTTGTAAATTTGCTTCCTCTTCCCTGCCATTAGTTTATTAGGGAGCTGACTCTGTTTTCTGGATGTTTTGGTACATTGGGAATTCTTCAGTGGTATTGGACACTTGTTTATTTCATGTTTGTTGCCTATGAAAGCTTGTGAAACAGGGTGTAGTCAAGATGTTGAAATAGCTTGTGATTAGGTGCTTGTTTCAAACAGTGGTAGCTGATGTCAAATTATTTATCTGAAACCTTGGAGTAACTTTAAATATAGACCGGGGGTTTTTTGTGTGTGAAAGCAGTCTGGTTAGTCATTCAAAAGCTAACTGCGTACAGTTTGGGATTTGTTCTTTGTACTCTGTTTAGTTACTGGGAAAAGTGCAGGAATGAGTTGTCTTTGCTGGTAACCCAGGTTCCGTTTTGAGTGCTAAGTGAGACTTCCTTGAAGTTGGTCATGCAATCTTCTTCCCCCTTCCAGTTCATAGCAAACCAGTTACTTAGGTTTCTAGAGTAAAATAGGTAATGATGTATATGAACTATTAAATATTCTGCCTCTTTTGTTGTGCATCTGTTGTCTTGCTCTGTAGACTGACAGAGTTTGTGCATATACTCTCCCTCTGCACCAGAAGGAAATCAAATTTCACAGGTGAAGCAATGAAAGCCACCCATGTGAAGGTGTAGTGTCTGTGTGTTTCACAGGGACGTGGTTTGATAGCCAGCTACACAAGTGTATTTGCTAACTTCCTGCTGGTGACAAAGCAGTAAGTCCAGAGATATTTTTTTGTATGTGCCCTCCACTATGTGAAATTATTTCATATTCTTAGAATGTAGGCTTGTCTGAACTTCAAGACATGCCCAGCTTTGACATGACTGCTCATATTAATTTTTGCCTTATCATTTCAACATTCCCTTCTCCCTCTTCTTCCAAAAGGGTGCTATGAGATAGAGGTGACCATTTATGTCTATAATGGCTTTGAAACAGAACCTTGTTCTGAAAGGGGGGTAAATAAATAATTTTGCTGGCAGTAAATCCTTTTTATTTCATTCAGTGACCTACCTGGAGAGCAGGATGGAGGAGTAGTAGGAACCAGAAAAGTGGAAACCAAAGTCTCGTATAATGTATTGTAATAAGATCTTATGAAAACGCAAGTTTCAAAAAGTGCAGCAGTCTCCCTGTAAACATGTCTGAGACGGGAGGAAGTGAGACTTCAGTGCCACTGAAACATTGAGAGGTGCAATGAGTAGCCTCCTTAACACTGAGGTGTGGAAGCTGCTGGAGGTGTTTATCTGATCAATGAACCAGTGGCACTGGTTCTGCAGTGTTGTCAGACTAGGAATGTTCCCTTGACCTGGTCTCAACTGTGTGTTACTCTAATTTCACTCTTTTTTTGTTTTTGCTTTTATAATTTTGCCTATTCTTTCAGCATTTCTTACAATTTCTCATCTTTTTGCCTTTTGTATGTGTCTTTAATCAGGCTGCTTTCTTTCAAAGTGCATTTAGCAGTCCCATGGGACTTCTTAGGGGGCTTAGTAGGTGTGTATTTCCCTGTGGTCTCTCACCTTAATCATTAACTTCTGCATCTTTGGCCGAGACATTTTTACTAGAGATTGATTTCCTCCATTGACAGGTTAGTTCTCCCCTTTCCTAATTTTTTGTTTCCTTATCTAAATACTTGGGACTTTTCTAACTTATCTTGAAAACAAGGTATCTTTAGGGGATGGTAAGATGTGGCAATTCCTTTCTATCATCCTTTCCTCTCTACTTCACATTTTTCTTCCCTTTCACAAAGTTTCTTCTGTAGTGCTTTTGAGAGTTGCATACTTCAAATGAAATAATGAAGTTACTAATGGTAAGGGATAAAAAGTAAGTATTCTATAAATACCACTGTGATATGTTCTGTGTGTTTCCAGATATGTTATCTTCTGTGACAGGAGGATGTGAAATATTCACACGCATTGAGGAAATAATAGCTGTTGGGACTAAACACTTTTAAGTTAACACAGCTGGATAACTTGTTCCAGAAAATCCTAAAATGAAAAGCTGGAAAAAGGCTGGTTGGAATAAGGAGTTGAGTGGAGAGAGTGCCCTGGAATTTTATTACATAGGTAACTAAATGGTTGCTCCTTGTGCTATACTGGAGCAAAAGAATGTGAGTGCTGAATGTTCACTAAAAATAAGAAGACGACAAAGTTGAGGTGGTGAAGGTTTCTTTTCTTTTTTTTTTTTTCCCCTCAGGCTAGGGTTCTGGCAAGTATAATACATATATATTTTAATACTGTGCAGAGTATTCTGTATGTAATAAAGTTTAAAATTGGAGCAATGTACATTCAAAGGCAAGGGAAACAGATCTGTTCATTATCTTTTAATCTGTAACTGAAAGGAGCAATTGATTTCAGTGTAGGATTATCTGTATAACAAGATATAGGACTTTGATGGACTGCTTCCTCTTCTGGTTGGCATTTTTCCTTGTTCTAAAGTCAGAGCACTTAAAATATTGATAACATATCTATCATACTTCTGAATTTTCTATTGTACTTCTTTAAAATGATTTGTTAAGGTTAACTTTAGTGTACAAAATTTGTAAATTAATTAGAAGTTTATAGCTGAAACCTCTGTTTTTTAAGACATGAATTTGTATATTTGTATATCCATAATATGCATATTTTTGTTTGATGTTTTATATGAGTTTGAAAAGTGGTATTTAAATATAATTTGTCTTAACTTCAAGTATCTGTGAAAGTCTGCTCTTACGTAGAGTATGAAGCTGAATAAAACCAATTGTCTGTCTGTAGAGCTTCATTGTATTACCAGTACACAGAAGACCTTAGAATGGAAGTGGTCTGAGCATTATTATGTTTTTGATTGATAATATAAATCCTGATAGGTAATTTATTGATTGATCTGCTGTGTTGATAGAATAAATACAGGATTTCTTTTTGTCTTTGGACTGAACAGACAGGTGAGGCAAAAAAGCATTTTTTGGAAGGTTTATTAAGAGTAGATCCTTACTTGATTGCAGATGGAAATCTTCATTCTCTTTGGGGTTCCTATGAAATTGTTCTTTGCTACAGTAAGCAGATAGTCTCAAGTATATCAGTGATGCTAGAGTAGTCAAGCTGAGTGAGCACCTAAAAATAATGAGTTGCAAAGAATTCGAAGTATGCATCTGGCTATTAGGGCTATACCCACACTCTTCTGCTGTCATCCTTGTTTGAAAAATATCTCTTGCCTTCTTCACTTGCTGTGCAGATGGCCAAACAAAAGATTGCTTTTTGAAGAAAGAATGAAATATCACTAGGCGTAGTAACTGAAAGCACAGAATGCACTTAACTTTGTCCTTCTCAATCTCAAAATCTCTATTTCTGTGGATTTAGAAGCAGCTTTCATAATGATGTGTCTGTTGACAAATTGGTCCATGTAAAAATGAAATTAAAGCCTTTTAAGAAGTTGTAAGTACAATATTTTTATCATGCTGCGTGCCTACACTCATGGCTCTTGCATTATAGATTTTTCCAGAGTTGCCTGTCTGTCCTTGCAGTACTTTTTGTATTAAATTTCCTTGGAGAGACAGAAGATTCAAATAGTAATAGACCCCGTAGCCCTTAAGACATGTATACTTTGCAAATGAAATGCTTGTTTCTTTCTTGAGGCAAATGGAGTAACCTGTGACATTTCTATGTTTTTTTTAAGAAAAAAAAAATTTAAAATTTAGTCAACTCCAGTTTTTATTCTTTGAAATTTTTTTTAACACATAAACAGGCATAATAGAGATTTTTTTAAGTACTGCAACCCTGATTGTAACACAGGTTTTTTTTTTTAAGTGCTAGTGGAAACTTCATGAAAACATCTGAACTTGTGGAAAGGTAGGTTCAGCTACTGTAGCAGAGAATGACCAGAAGAAAGCATGTGTAGATATGTGCATGTATCCACTGTGTCATCACACTTTTTTAATGATGATGTTTAGTGGTTCTCTTCTTGGAAAATTCTTTGCCTATCTGTATGTGTTGTGATTCATTAGTGGCCTCATTACACTGATTATGTTGGATATAGTCAGTTTGTTTTGGCTCAGCATCACTCCTTGAATTATATCTGCATTGCACAGAAACACTCTATTTAAAAAACAAACAAACAAAAATTCAAATATTTTAATATTTATCATATATTTCAAGGCTTGAATTGAGGCCTTTAAGTTTCTGGGTGGAGGGGTTTTTTTGTGTGAGTTTTTGGTTTGTTGGTTTTTTTGTTTGGGGTTTCTTTGTGGGTTTTTTGTTTGTTTTGGTTTGCTGTGGTTTTATTTCATGTTGGGTTTTTTGTTGTTTTGCTATGGCTAGGGAATCACTTGTGAAACTGCAGTGAGGAATATGGGTCATAGTTTGACCTGAGGTGTTCATGAGGATTGAAGCAAGGTAGTTGTATTTTTATTAAAGACTGAAACATGCCATATTCAAATCTCAGAAACTTAGTTCTGAGATGGTAATATAGTAACTGACCCTTACCAGACTAGGGATGAAAATGTTATTTGCAAAGCAAATCTGTACAAAATCGAAAAGATCATTATATTTGTGGGGTATGGATAATTTTTTGTTTGGATTTCTTTGATTTTGTCTTTGGTTATATTGTTTATTATACTAGTGATAACATCTATGATAAAATGCATGACTGAATCCTCTTGGCATAATGGGAGGACTGTTGAATATAAAGAATTATCTGTGAGGCTTTAACTACCTATCATGAAAGTCTCCCTTGGGGATTTCTCCACTTGTTGACTGTAATAAGCACAGAACATCATTAACTTTAAATATATTTATGTATAAAACAGGATCCTAGCTGTCCACTGAAGACATGGTATTTATGGGGTTTCTTCCTCTTGGAGGAAGAAATTTCTCCTTTCTTATGTCTGTCCTGTTCCTGTTGCACAGTTGTCCTCATACGAAAATTAATGTGACTTCCATTCCTTCTCTGCTTTCCTCCTCAGTTTTCCTTTCCCTTATCCTAGTGTCATGTACTTGGATTGCCTTTTTTATTTCCTGTTCCAGCACCACATTTCACTTGGGTGTGAGTGGTTGAAAAGACTGTAGTTGCAGCAGGATGCCTACTCAGGTTAGAATGATTTGTATGCAAGTTCAGTATTAAAAGGAGAAGACCTTAAAGAAACAAACGTGTTAAGCTACAGCAAAGTTATACAAAACTTTGATGTTTGACAAGGTGTAGTACACCATGCACAATGTAGTGAAGAGTACAGATCAGAAAATAATATTAGTAACAGTAATCTGAGTAAGATTTTTAACAGCCTAGGATAGGTTTCTAGTTGATGAAAATGTGTTTAAAAATACTTTCCTTTTGACTTCAGCATACATTCTCACAGCTCTCTGCCCTTCCCACTGTATTGTAATACGGCTCAAAAAACCTGAGTTTAGCCATTTTTCTTTCAGAAATGAACAGAGGAGAGAATTGTCTTTCTGGTACAGAGAGCTCTAGAGCTGTGTACGAGGAAATACTAGCTCTGAATTGTTCTTATTGCAGTTGTGAAAAGGCATCAGAACAGTAAATAATTCTATTGTGTAGCAGCAAAGACAAGTAAAGGACAGTAAACATTTGGGTTTGATCTTGAATTTGATTTACATAGTTTATCTAATGAGGATATCTTCTTTTAGAGTAGAAGAGCCGGAACTTGTGGCAAATAAGACCCAAGTAGCAATTTGAGTTTCTATGTGTACCTTCCTCAGGTGTTTATATCTTGGACTTACTGGGTGTCAGATACCTTGAAGCAGTTAACATATTTGCAAATGTTAGAAGGACTACCATGTACACTTGAATGCTCAGCAAACATTTCTACTTCATTTTAGGTAAGCTCACAGGTGTCATAGTAAATAAGGCACCAAACATGCTGATACACTGAAAGCACCTCTCTGTGGTGTGAACGCAGCTGTACAAGCTGCCTTCTTAACTGCTGGGAAATAAGATCCTGAGAAGGGCGAGTCCTCCTAACAGAAGGCCAAGAAAGCCTCATTGGTGTTTGAAGGACCTAGTTCTTTCTCTCTGTATGTGAAGCATACTATAAAGGGGAGGAGAGAATCAGGCAACCTTCTTGTGAGAGCTTCAGAGTCCATGCTGACTGGTTTTGAGAGCACTGTATTAAAAAAATCCTGTAATCTGCTGACAAAGTAATGGTATAGCCAGGGAGTAGGGCTGAAGTCTGCTCTTAATCTGTTTGAGATATGGACAAATGAGAATGAAGAATAAGTTATATGGACTTGAAGAGAAAATGAAATTAATTTTATTTTATCATCACTGAAGACAGACAGAGTAGCCAGAATAGCCTGTTGATTTTAAGTAAACTGCTCATTAAACACTCAGGTGATTTGAAGAGGTTGTGGGTGTGTCACATGGGGCCTATGTTCTCCCTTTCACCTATACCCTCCTTCATTCATATTTTGAAGTTATACTGGGATTGTACCTCCGACTTCAATCATGTGTGATTGCAGTGTTGTAGGTTTTCTCCTACCTCTCTCTCCTTTAATAAAGTTAAGGAAAATAAGGTAATACCATTCTTGTTGAAAGTGTGTTGTTGAGTAATAGCAATGGGGACATCTTATTGAAACTGTCCTGGATTGCTTTCTCATCAAAATACCCTTCTTAAAGGAATAGGCTCAAAAAACTGCTTAGTTTGAGCATTTTTGGGCAACTAAAGTTATGTTAGAAGTGACAGTTGGTCAGTTCTCTGTTATCTCTTCTTCAGGAAGCACACTCAAAAAGCCAATAAATGCAGACTTGTGTGGATCAGCGTGGGTAATGTTCCAAGGTTATGGCATTCAGATCCGACACTTTCCTCCAAATTCCTTTTCATTTATGCCATATGCATAGTTCTGAACCCTACCTAAAAAAGTTACATGCTGAAGATCTGTAAAATGCAGAATTTGATAAATTATTTAATCTCCTATATCAGCTAAGATCATTATCTCTTATTTTCTATGTATTCAGGTTGTGAAATGAATATGGGGGAATTGCTCAGAGTATTCCTCAAAAATATGTCTAAACATTAAGCACAGTACAGGAGTTACAAGGTTGACCGAGGTGAAATAGAAGTGTTGAACAAAGTGCAGTATCGTGGTGGAAAAAAAAAATATTGTCTGTATTATAATAATGTTAAAAGACGAAGGATGTTAGTACTGATTTAGCACGGAGATTAACTTCTTTCTTAATCTGCATAATAAAAAGAAATATTGCAGTAACTTCTAAGGGACAGACAGTTACCCCCAGATGCTAGAATTATGACTATAGTGATAAAGTTACTTGTATGATTTTTTTATTTTTTTTTTTTTCCTTTCTGAGGTGGTGGTTTATCTCAGATTTCTGAGATCTTTTACTAAGGTTTACAACAGTGAGGCTGCCAGGAAATGATTCTTTAAAAATGCAGTCTCTTAAGGTAGGCAAATGCTTCATTGCAAGAAGGTTGGGTTTTTTTTAATCCACAAGTCAGTAGGCATCAATCGTGTTTAGTTTGAGGTTGTCATTGTTTAAGTTTTAAAAGAGCATCCATGTCATACTGAATCTTGCATAATGCCAGTGCTGGTTCTCTAATTCAGACTATTACTGTGAGCTACTCTAAATTCTAGACTTAATTGGTAGTGCACATACTTTATATCATCTTCTGGAAGCAGAACGGTTTCTCTTTTCTGCATTATTTTCCATACCCTAGTTTCAGAGTAAGCAGAGAAGGTCCATTAGCCTAACATTTTCCATCAGTAGCCACAGAAATGTTCCTAGGTATTTCCAATTTGGCAAAACAAGTTTATGAAGATAATCAAAGAAAGGCCATTTTGAAATAGGGAGAGATTTCCTTTCTTCTCCTCGTCTATGGATACTGTCACAATGCTCAAGTGAGAAGAGGTTGGAACTCTGGCCTTTGCATATGAGTTGGGTTTTTTCTCCCCTTTTTTCTTTTTTTTTTTTTGGCTTAATAGCTTGGGTATGCTGGAGTACTAACCATGTAACCCTTCTGTCATATGTGGAATGCTGTTTCGGAAGAAAAATGGGAAGAGGGGAACCTTAGGTGGGACAGGAGAAGGAACAGGAACTTCCAAATGCAGTGGTTCATTTCAGTATGTTTTCAGTTTCACCTGTTTATTTATTTATTTATTTTTTTCCCCCTCTCTTTGTTTTGGAGATGTTCACTTTTATTATTAAACCACTTGTTAGCCTAAGTTACTGTTTGTCAGTGAAGTTTCTGATACCTTTTGCTTGTTTGGCTTGAAGGAAGAGGTGTGCTCTTTGCTCATAGATGACACTTTTGTTTTGTGTGTTTCTGCTGGAAGGTGGCAACTGGCACCTGGTTTTCCCTAAAATTTAGGATGCTTTTTAATGAATTTTCTTTGCTGTTCTTAAGGTAACTAATTCACAAGAAACTGAGAGAAAGTTACATGTTTCTCTTTTGGCGGTGCTTAGTAAACCTGTTTGATCACTCTGAACTTCTGAAAGCCTAATTTCGGAAAAGAAAGAGAACTGGCTGTTTTCTCCCTGGAACTTTCTTGCTACGGGACAGAAACTTTGTAATTGAAATAATGCATGTAATTTCTGTTTGAAGACATTCATAACCATAAGGAAGAATTTAATATGAGTTGGAATCGTAGGTTTTTCCTGTGATTTCAACTGTCACTGGAGCATGACTGGATTCATTTAAGGCTTCACCTAACCTCTCTTTATGAATATGCTCTAACTATGTCTGTGGCCTTCTTCTCTGTTTGGATGCTGTTGGCTCTCACTGTGGATTTTTAGTTAAGTGAAAATGACAACTTCAGTATAAATGACAGTTTTCAAATCCACTTTTAAATAGATAAAATTTTGTCCAGTTGCTTATAGAATGCATTAATTTCCGTGCACTGCCTGTAATGGGTTTGTGGGATCTCTAGTAGCTGGAAAGAAGTCTGTTTTACAACACTTATCAGCACCACCATTTATAGTTCATACAGCACACCGTCTTGCTGCTAAAGTGCTGAGCTGTTCTAGCATCGATGCATGTGACCTATGAGTCTGTTGCATACCTTTATCCTATGCAGAAGCACTGCAATTACCTCATGCTTGTGTGTCACAAGCATGGGCATGAACCAGGCGTGTATGAATGCTCAGGAATGCTTGGCGGAGCAATGTAATAAAGTGTGGTGCAAACAGGACATGGGTATCTGTCAAACGTGAGCTATATGTTCTGAATCTAGTACAAAGAAATGGTTGTCTTTTGGACAGATGGATGTCTAGAGTTTTGATCTGTCAAATGCTAAATGGTAAGATTATGAAACATTAAATAGCTCTTAATTTTTTCTGGTTTAAATTTGGGTTTAGAAGGTTGAGCTATATCTTTCTTCTAATGCTGTTCAAACTAATTTGTTACATCAACACATGGACAATAGTTTCTGGTTTTAAAAAGTCAGATCACTAGTTTTATTACTACTTTTTAAGATACTTATGCACTTTAGCAATGTTTGCATTAGAACTGTTATGCAGAAGCAGCTGAGGTTTGAGTGGTATAAACGACTTTAGTACTAAGTAGGATTAAAGGATATTAAAGCAATCCAAGGAATAGCTTGTTCCCTTTTTTTATATATATATATATATATATAATATATGCATGACGTGATGGGTTTCCTCTGGCTTAGACAGATTTAGGAATGACATTTCCTTGTTTCATGTCCTGGGTGAAAAAATACCTCAAGAAAGAGATTACTTTGGGGTGGCATTAAAGACCTCTTAGAGAAATACCAGTTGTAAATGTGTGCTGGAGCTGTTCCCAGGAGGGACTGGATCTTTTGAAATGCTTTCCGGATATGTTTTCCCAGTTTCAATACAAATTAAACAACTTTCAAAATGAAAACTTCTTCACTCTCTAGTCCTGTACTCAGAATAAGTTGATCCATTGTTTTTGATGTTCTCATACTAGTGGTAATTCTTAAGTGGTAGTTTGCCCAACAATGGTGCTAGTTTATTTACAGTTTATTGCTATTTTCTGTTTCAAATCTCAAAGCATTGACTCCATATGCATCAGAGAAGGGTGAGAATAATTGGTTTATCAATAAGTGGGTATAAAAGTGCTTGTTTACAGTAGACAGTTAAGTTCTTCATATTGTGCATCCACTGACCAAAAGTGGAGAAAACCTGTGGGAAATACTGAAACCTTTGAAATTCATCAAAGTTTATTAGGAAATATGAACTCAAAACTTCTCATAACTGTTTAGGGAGAAGCTGCAGTCTCTTACTTGAAATATATATATATATATATATATGTATATATATATATAGCCAGCATTTTGAGAGGTAGAATTAAACTATTAAGCTTTGTAGTCAATGTCTTACTGATAGTTACATGTACTAGTGGTCTGTGAAATGGTTTTAACTATTTCTGAACAACTGCACAAATTGCTCAGAAATCTGATTTGAGATGTTAATTTCACAGTTTCACTTACACAGTACCAATGCTAACTATTTGAACTTTTTTTTCCCCTTTCTGTTCAGACATGCTTAAAGGTTCAAGGATTTATTTCTCTTTTTAATTTCTTCCAGTCTGTAGACTAGAATCCATAGAAATCCTAACCATGTCGTTCAGAAGACTGTTGCTGACTGATATGGAAAGGGAACCATATTGAGCCATAGAGCAAGACCATTTCACGCATAATTCTCTTTTCTGGCCTGCTCTGATTATCTTCTCACTAGAATGGGGTTATGCCTCCATATGTTGATAAATATTGATAAGGATCAGTTGCTGTCTGACCAGTTACTACTTCTATGCATGAATTATTGTGTTTGAATAAGGAGGAGTTTTTACTGGCACCAGTATGGTGTGTTGGGCTCTCTACTTATTGTACTGTTAAAGTGGTTATCAGTCCTAGAGTGGAAGAACTGGCAAGGCTTGGCAGGCCCTTTGCTCTGCTCTATAATTTGGATTTTTTGCTAATGTCAGTGAACCAATTTTTTTAATACGCTCTTATTAGACTGGAAGTATTCATATAATTTTTCTTTCCCATTAAATCTCAGCCCAGATTTTGTCAAAAGGACTAAGTATATTCTTGCACTGCAGGTGTGTGTTTCGAAGAATGTCATTAGTCACTTTGGCTCTGTGCATTGAGGCTTGCCTACAGGAGGCACAGTGACTAAGGGAGATGGTGTCGCCTTTCTAGGTCAAAGTCAAAACAGGCTGCTGCTGTCGTTCTGCAGAAGTTTCACAGCCCTCCCTCTGAAGATTTCCATCTGCAGTTCTGAAGTCCTTGCTGCCCTTGCTAACCACAAATGAGCACAGAGTTTTTTGATTCAATGGTATAGCTTTCAGATGTGTGCTGTCTTCCTTCCTGCTGCTGTGCTGGACAGTCTCTTGCATAACTACCTTTTATTTGGGAGGGGAAACTTAGGCTGGCTGCTGCTTCTGAATTGGAGATATTACTGTGTGCAAGCAATGGTTAAGCGTGTTTAACTGTTTCCTTCCTTGTGCTTTTCTGCTCTCACAAGTTGGCTGTTCTCGAATGGTAGCTTCCGTGGTAGTCTCTCTTGTGATCTGCAGTCCATTACTTAAAACCTTCTGAAAGCAAGTAAAAATCAATTTTGTTTAATTGATTCCTTTGCTTTTTCCCTTTGCCTGTCACAATGAGACATGGAATAGCTAACAGCAAAAACTTGAGTCAGTACAGGCTTTGTATCCTGCTTGCTGCTTTAGTACATTTAATAGAATGATAGAGTCATAGAATTGTCAGTGTTGGAAGGGACCTTAAAGATCATCTAGTTCCAACCTCCCTGCCATGGGCAGGGACACCTCCCACTAGAGCAGGTTG
>WTSP01020103.1:21061-50368 GCA_025331215.1 Actenoides lindsayi
CAGAACTGGATGCAGTACTCCAGGTGAGGCCTCACGAGAGTGGAGTAGAGGGGGAGAATCACCTCCCTCGACCTGCTAGCCACACTTCTCTTGATGCAGCCCAGGATACGATTGGCCCTCTGGGCTGCGAGAGCACACATTTGCTCTTCAAGAGCATACATTTGCTCAAGCTGTTGTTGATGTTCCTTGTGCAAATGGTTGCTGATGGTTTTGAGTCATTCTTTTGTTTCTCATGTTGGGTAGACCTGCACAGGTGCCCAAGTGGGCTGGTGGTTCACTGTGGCTGAGGCACCAAGAGCAGTGGGGCTCCCCTGTTACAATTTTTTTTTTGACTCGCTATTTCTTTGACATGCTTATTGTAAATTTTTTTTCTATAACAGCAAGAGGTTCTGTACAATTTTAGTATTTCCACTTGTATGCCTCTGCTGATTCTTTCAAGATAAAATTTTCTTTCCTGGTCAGACTGAATGTTATGGAAATAACAGCTTGCCATCACTTGTTTGCAGATATCTTCTTGCAGAATTAATTGTAGTCTACATTTAAACTGTGGCTGAGAAAAGAGGATTATTTCCACTATTCTCTTCTCCATCAATGTGTTTTTCTCCTTTATGCTAAATAAGAATTACTATGTGAAGTTGTTCATCTCATTGGTGTGCCAAATATCAAGTGGTTTACAGTAACAGCAAAGTCGGTTTTTTGCACGCTAATTTTACTTTGTGGTATAATAAAGCCTGGTTTTTACTGTTGACTGTACAAGCTGTATGAGAGTATTTTCTCTGATATACCATAACCACCTATTCCATCTGGGAGAAAGTTACTTGTTGGCTTTACATTATGTAAGGTAGAAGGTAGACAACAAGTGGGTTCTAATTACTTTTCAAAATACGAAACTGGATTAATCTCAAACTTAATGGGAGGAATGTAATGGGAATGTGACAAAACCACTTCTCTAAACCCAGCAGTTCTCTGGCCATCAGGCAGTGCCCAGCTGATCCATATGTTGGTGTATTGAACTTGGTATAAGTGACTTCTAGCTGCTATTTTCTGTACTTTTGTATCTTTGTCAGATGACAATGCCCTTAATAGACCTGAATTTATCAATTGCATATTGATTGCTTTGCTGCAAAAGTAGAAAATCAAGGATGGTAGGGAAGTGGCAGTTATGGTGGGTTTTTTGGGATGTATTTTTCATATAAAAATAAGCATACAGTTTACTAAGGAACTAGGTAGATGCATCATACAGTGGTACTTAAACTCTTACATGACCAGCTCAAGTTCCATCTGTTTCTCGGAGTTATTAGTCTTAGTTTGGGCTACACCTGCAGCTCAGATGAGTAAAGGTGTCTAATGCTTAATTGCTGTAGTGTTTTCCCAAATATTTAACAGTTCAGCTGCATGGATGCATGGCTCTTCTTGAGTTTGGTATGAAAGCAGTGAGAAAGGTCTTTCTTCTGCAGTGTTGAGCAGTATCTAGGACATTGAATAAAGGCCAGAGACTTCCTTAAATGCAAGTGAAATGTAATATATTTGACCATAAATAAGACAGAGCAAGGAGTTTTGCAGTGTGTTGGGAGCTGGTTTCTAGTTTTGTGGATTTCCCTGAGGTATGGTTCCTTAGCTTCTGTTAATGTTTTGAAGTGCCAGGTTTTCTTCAGTGAGATGCAAATTAAATGCACCTTAGAGCAGTGTTACAAAAGAAACTGGGTAGGAAGGAGGAAGTATTATGTTAGAAAACAATGAGCCATGTGCAAAGGAGGATACAGTGATGACAGAGGGTGGGGGAGGAAAACACAAATATGCATTGTAAGTAAATTTATCTCTGTTGAACTGGTTAATACTGGGATTCTGTGCCTTTTAAGGGTAGACAAAAATAAATATTTACAGGGAAAAGAGGCAGACATCATGTAGCGGATGCTTCTCTTAAATTAGTGTAACTCCACTGATGTTATTTGTGTGTAGTGAGATACTTTGAAAAACTTATTTAGCTAACAAAACTGTTGAAATGAAAACACTATATAGTTTTGAGGTTTGATGTCAAACTGAGCAATGATGAAAGTTACTTCTTTCAATTTAATTATCTGTTAATAAACTGTACTTTGGCCTTAGTTTACTTTTATGTCACAAAAAGCAATAACAGTTTTTGCTGTGTAAAATTAATGGAAGTAAGCTTTAAAGCCTGAAACATGAATATTTGAAGTTATGCATTTTTACAGATTGTAACAGGAAATTAAATGTTTATTGTCAAGACAGTTTTCTTTTTCCTAAATAAGTTGTCTGAGCATTGACAGCATCCATTGCCATTTCGGTTTTAACACACTAGTATATAGAAAAGAGTAAGGCAGGAGCATGACTGTCATGCTTTATCTTCTGGATACAAAGTAAAGCCTGATATTTTTATGAGCGAGACATGTTGAAGGAATTAATTCATCATAAACAAAACATCTGTCTCCCCAGCAGTTTTTTTTGCTGGGATGGGAATGAGTCATGGATTTGGGAACTGTGCTGGTCTCAGCGCAGTGAGATCACCAGAAGACTTAAGGATTTTCACTGTGCTTTCAAAAAAAAAAAAATTACGTTGTGAAGTCAGTAAAACTTACTTTCTTTTTACACTTGCACATGTCCTTCTACTTTTGAACCTTTACATTACTAGGAACTGTCTTGGAAGAGAGCAGTTTCCTTTTATTCCCCATTGAATGGATTGATGGGACTTGAACAAAATTTTCTATACCAGTAAAAGTAAGACTCTGAATGCAATAAGAGGAAATGAAGAATATGACCAGAGTGGCGAGGAACAGCATGGTGGTGCCAGTTCAGTTTTGGCCTAAATTTATATATGGGTAAATACCCTCACTGAGAGAAAAACTTTGAGTGGCTGCTAAAAAGTAGTACAGAAATGTTTAAAAGAAAATCAGATTTTAATCACAGCCTACTCAAAAAGCAGTATTATGGCACTAGTAGATGGAAAATGGTTGTTGAAAATTAATCTATTCTTTTCTGCTCTTGCTTTTTTGGATGTTTTATTTGTGAAGGATTAGTTTATCTAGTTATGTTTTACTTACAAGAAGAAATTTAGGTGACTCTTTGAATCCTTCAGTCCATTCTTTCTAACTTTTGGAGGAGATGTAGTAGGTTTTGAAATACTGTCTAGCAAGGATATTGTATAACTGTACTCTCCAGATTTGGTGCTGTAGTTCATAAGGTGAGAACAGCAACTATTTTATTGGCAGACGTGTATGCAGTTGGGTTAGCATAATTACCTTGCACTTGATTTGAGCTTTCCTTTTATAAAAATCTCTATAAATTTGTTTTATATGGAAACTGATCCAGTCTCAGTTCCTCAAAAGAATCTAATTGGTTTTTTACTTCCACTGCTGGATCCCACACGCTTCCCGAGATCTTTTGTTTACCATGATGGTCAGTGATCCTCTCTCTGGGTCTTTTGCATATATTCCCACATTCAGATTTGTTATCTGGCAGTCTCATTAAGCGGTGGGATCCTGTAGTCCAGCTATTAGTCATAGGTCCTCCTATGGTATTTTTTTTCCCTTTTAGTGTCTGATTTTTTGTGGGAGTCTTAGTTTTCAAAGTTTTGTGTTTGGTGATGTTTTGGGTTGTGGTTTTTTTGTGTGTGTGTGGTTGTTTTTGTGTTGGGCTTTTTTTTATTTTTGTTTGTTTTGTTTGTTTGGTTTTCTTGGTTGGTTGGTTTGGGTGTGTTTTGGTTTGTTTGGTTGGTTTTTTTACATGGCTTAGAGACAGCTTCACATACGTTGAGAAAGGAGACTTATCCTGAGACTCTTAAAGCCTGAACGAGTTACTTTGGTACTTAGCAAGACCATTAGCGCACAAGAGTGAACTGCTGAACTCCTTCCCATGTCTTTCTGAGGTCATGCCTCTGTCTAGCCAGCCCCTGGTGTAGCTGCACTCCAGCTCGCTTATCCCAAGCCTGGATTTCACTGCATCTTAACTATTGCATAATAGGACCTTTGTGGAGCACCTTCAGTACTTCTGAGTGGAGGTTTTGCCTCCACTAGCACGCAGGTTTCTTCAGTGAAAGAAACAAGCTATTCAGCTCCTGAAGCAATAGCTTGGTTTTATTTTGACACTGCAGATTTGAAAAAAAAATAAATATAATTTTTAGGCTCTTAAAGTCAAGGTTTAGCATTTTATAAGTTCAGTTTTGGAGTGGGAACAGTATTCTTTCTGATACCTGAAACCTAGTTGGAGATGGTGCCTCCTTCTTCCACAACCCCATTTCATATTCATTGCCAGAGAAGTGTGTCTCCTTTCTGGCTGGCCTGGGATCATTTTCAACTGGTGTGTCCTCAGATGGAACCTTCTTTTCCTGACTCTGAGCAGGTATTATTGCACTTGGGTGGGACAATTATACCTCTTCACATTGTGTCAACCTAGGGCTCAGGTAGAAGAGGAGAAATTACTTTCATATTCTTATACTTGGCTGGAAATCAAGAAAATGGGGACACTTCTCCTTTTCCCTGCCTAAAAGAGACATTTTTAGGGTAGAAACTGTTTGAAGTCGATAGCCTTGAAACATCAGGTTTACTTTTTCACTGAGTAGTCACTGAGTAAGTATAACTCTCAGTGAAGTTCTCCACTTTGCAGACCCTGTTGCCTGAAAATGGCAAATTACTGCTTATGATACAACAGTTTAGTAACTGTGCATGGACTTACTTCCTGAACTGTTACCAGCATTAGCTGTTTCACCCCTTGCTCACAGTATGAACTCTGAGGATAAATGCTGATTGCAGGAATTGCAACATATTTTATCTCTGTCTGACAGAGGTAGAGTTCCCAAGTGTTTTATAGAAAGTCTTCTCATTTTAAAATGCAATTAAGAAGCACAGACCAAAGTGTATTATGCTTAACCCATGCATATCCTTGACCATATCTGCAGAGCTGCAGCAAGTAATTCTGATCCTTCCTTATTCCCACTGGATAAATTTTAAAGATCCAGTCTTCTTAGCTGATATTTATACTGTCCCTTTTTCATTACTGGGGCTGAGTCTCTCTGCAAATAACGTATGCTTGGTACAGCCAGCAAACATTAGTGTCTTAAGAATCTAAATCTCCACTGAGGTGCTGTTAGGGCATGGAGAGGATCACAGCTGAGAAATGGTGTGAAGGTAACAGAGTAAGTGATATGGACAGCCGACCTACCCTATATTCCACACCCAGCCTCACATTTTTGTTTTAAGAAGTAAAATAAAAGTAAGACAAAGGCATGACTCAGAAAGACATGGGAAGGAGTTCAGCAGTTCACTCTTTAAGAATCACGGTCTTGCATTTGTCAGTGGAAGCTATTTCTAGGCATATGAAGGACAAGAAGGTGGGTAGGAAAAGCCAAGATGGTAAATCATGCACACTCCACCCCTCCCACCCCCCTTTTTTCATAGCGCATACTCTGTTTCTTCTGGTAGATTGTGGGTTCTCTCTGCTCTCCTGCTAGGAAATGATGATGTTATATGAAGGAAGAAGTTTTATGTTTTCATCTGGAATATGGCAAACTTTATTTAATCTCTTGTGGCAAAATATTTCATAACTGTGCCACCTGCCAAGAGCTTCTAAATCAAGGGCCTCTTGCACTTGGGAGTTACTGCACTAACTGAATTTTATACTGGTATTTCAATGAATGTTCTGTTTCCCTTCCCTTCTTCACTGGAAGCTGGGGTTGCTCTCTTCTATAAGTTTTTTGACTTTATCCATACTATTTTGACAAACCTACATTGGTTTCACCTCTACACAAATTCGTGAAGCTTTCCATATTTTTGTGGAACATCTCCCTTATGAGGAAAGGCTGAGGGAGCTGGGTCTCTCTATCTTGGAGACTAAGGGGTGACCTCATTAGTGTTTATAAATACGTAAAGGGTGACTTCAGGAGGATGGAGCCATGCTCTTCTCTGTGATGTTCAATGATAGGACATAGGGCAACAGTTGCACGCTGGAACATAGGAGGTTCCATGTAAGCATAAGGAGAAACTTTTTCATGGTGAGAGTGACAGAACACACTGCAACAGGCTGCCCAGGGTGGTTGTGGAGTCTCCTTCTCTGGAGACATTAAAAACCCGCCTGGACCTGTTCCTGTGTGACCTGATCTAGATGATCCTGCTCTGGCAGGGCAGTTGGACTAGATGATCTTCTGAGGTCCCTTCCAACCACTAACGTTCTGTGATGCTGTGATCTTTTCTTCCTTGTAACTTTATGCAGGATAACTGCTCGTTACTCTAGATTGCAGATTAAGGCAGATGTAATGAACTTTTTATGCACTTAGTGTTGCCAAAGTGCTGCTTTCAATGTGGATGAACCAGGCACAGAAATGAGCCTTAATGGAATTTTATCAAGGTTTTTCAGTACATTGTTTGTCTTAACAATTCTATATAAAAACTTTTCTGTAGTTATATGTATTATGTTACCTTAAACATGCAAACATATCCTTAGGTGGTGGAAGCTTTAAGTGTATATTGTATATTTAAGCTACCTTTGTAAATTCTCAAACTTCTTTGCTAAGTCATGTTAAACACTATGAAATGAACATGTTTGAAGTAAACTGTTACAGTTTTTTAGTCTAATGAATGGACAAGTATTAGGTTCTGAAGTCGTGTTTATGTACTGACTGTGTGAAATAAAAAAAGTAAAAGGTAAAGTTAAATTTGATTTGGATCAGTCATGTTATTAAATTAAACCTTTTCTTATAATGTAGCTGATTTTATATGTGGGTGGTTTTTAGGAGTTATGAGTCTGGACATAATGCTAGTGATGCCTTTATGAATTTTTAGATTTTTGTTTGTTTGTTTTTGTTCTCTGTCTGCAGAATATATAAAAGGAAAAGCCTTAGCAAAGAGATCTCAGTCAAATGTAAGATATACTTGTCAAATTTTCTGGATGCAGCATGTGATAAGCACTTAATTACTGACTGTACCTAATTGCTTTTAACTACTTATGATGATTGTTAGACTACTTGAAAGGCAAAGTGATTTAATAATTTTGAATAAAGCATGGTGTGAGGTTGCATCAGGGTTACATGTTCTGGTTAAGAAAAAAGGTTGAAGCTGTGGCAAAGTTTCTATAGGTTCATTTTAACAGGCCACATCACATCGTTGTCTCAGAGACATCAGTTTAGGGTGCAAGAATAAACAAGTGTGTTGTGTTCAGGCTTCTTTCTAAAGGCATCTGCAGAGATAAGGGTGAGGTTTCAAGAATGAATTAACATAGTGAGCTGTAAATTATTTCCCAAAGTAGTGCATATTCCCACCAGTCTCACTGTATTAATACTAATGATGTGCAGCTGCAAACTTTAGGATTATCTTCTTTTGGCTGAGAACGGGCCTGGACTGATTTCTTTGTGAAACAATTTTTCTATGTGTAATTGGGTATTTCTGTCCTTGAGCCATTGTATGGGTCACTACTGTTGCACAGTGGTGGTTTGGTTTTGTATACGTGGAGGATTTTCATGTTTATGCTGGAAAAAGAATATTACATTTGAGATAAAAATGTATGTATCTACATGGATTCGTTTTCTAGGCTGCACACTACAACCAGGGATGTGTGGCTAGTGGGTGTTTTCTCTTATGCTGTATTCAGATGTCCTAGGTACAATCTAATACAAAATTAAAGATACAACCCATTTCTTCTTGTCACTCTCGCAGAAAGTATTTGAGGAATAAAAATCATAAGACTGTATAGGATATATGCTTGTTCTTTCAGTTGGATGCCACTTTATCTAAGGGCATTGCCATGTAAAACACTTCTTTTATCATTATTGGCAGTAAAGAATGTGAAAATTGGAGATGTCATTTTGTTTATAATATCAGTGCTTACTGCTCAGCACTAGATATGGGATGTATTAAGTTAATTTTGGCACAGAATCATTGCGGAGAATTTGTTGCTGTGGACACTGTCAATTATTATACTTCTGAATTTGATAGGGGGAGATTAAAATCCTTAGTCCATTTGAAAAATGTATATTTCTAAATTCAGTGTACTTTTGGTGCTATAATAATGTTTCTGTAAATGTGTGAGGATATGTTGAGAGATGATATTTCAGGGTCCATAGCAGTGCTCACCGTTAGAGACAAAGCGTAAATTATTTGCAGTAAAATTGTGAGAGTAAGATTGGAAAGATATCTGATGTGCTGATTAAGCTCGTATCTTCTGGGATTCCTCTAATGGAAGATTCGTATTGTATATCTTGCTTTTTTTATTTAAAAAGCCCTCCTACTTTGACATATGAAATAGGTGGATGCTTAAGGGTTGTAAACGTAAGTTCTGTGTACAAGAAGTGTAGAATCACTCTGAAATTTATGAAATGAATGTTGGAGGGTTTTTGTATTGTATCATCCTGTCCTGTACCCACTCCTTGGATAGATGTTTCTTCACAAATTTGGCTACCACTGTTATGTCCACCTTCTGATGCCTCAGTGTTGTATTGTCTCAGTTCAGGTGTGCAAAACATAGGTAATTATTTGAAGTGAAAACATGGAGAGAGGTATTGCACTCTCTCCTTTGGAAAAATGTAAAAGCATGCGATAGAAACAACTAAAGAAAGATGGGTTTTGTTTGTTTTGGCTATCTAAGGTTCCCCTTTCATCCCTCACTGTGCCATTATACTGTTGACCTCAGTTTAGTGTAGAACTATAAAATGTTACTATGTGTTTTACATGTATCTCATGTATTGATTAATACCACACTCACCTCTAAGAGGTTTCAATCTAAAACTTACTGGCTTGTCCAGATTCATTAACCCCAGGAAAGCTTTCACATCCTTAAGAAGTCAGTACTTGATCCCTGGAAGGAGTGCTTAAGTGCAAGTGGTGTGTGTGTGTGTATATATATATATATGAAAATATATTTATATAACTTTTTAAAATTATTATTTTTATTTTTTATAACATTAAAAGAATATCTCATTCCCAACAGACTATCACTTGACAAGATGATTTCTCCTCACCACCTCCATGTTTAGGAGAAATTTTCTAGTTGTTAAAATAGAATATTTCTATCACTGGGCACTGATTGCAAATTACTATGAAAACATCAAGGGAGAAGAAGCAGCCAGTAGTTTCCCATCTAGCTTTTCTCAGATTTTTGTTAGACTAAAAATCAAGCTATTCATTTAAAAAAAAAAAAAAGATAAAAAATAAAATACAAGGTCTGATGTTGTTTGTTTTTGGTTTTCTTTTCCTGAATTCTGTCAGGAGTGCAGAACTAAGCAATCAAACATAGTGGGGGCATAAAAGCTGTGAATGGCATTGTTGATAATTCCCGAGATGATGACATCCCTTGAACCAAAACACTGGCTAAGACCAGTTTTTCATGATTTCTTCAGTTTGCAGAATTCTTCAGTTTTGCAAACTTTGACTCACCTATTTTGAAATGGGTGATGCTTATAACTTTTGGGGAATTCCTGGGAAGGAGTATGCAGCATGTCAGAAATGTGTTCAGTTTGTGTTATTTGCCAGAAAGAAAACCGTAATTAGTTATCTGCTAGAAAATACCAGGACACTGCCAACAGATGGTTTAGTGCTTTTACACAGTTCCTGTTTTCCCTCAAGTAAAACATCAGTGTAATACTTCATAGAGGTCTCTGCCCTTCCAGAGAGTATGTTATCCCCAGAACCTGTTATATTGCATTTGTGAAAGAAGTATGCATTTTGCTAGTAACTGATTTTGCCCATTCATTTGGAGTGATTGAAACATAGCGGAGAAAGTTGGTTCACCTTGGATAGATGAACTAGAATGCTTTAATCCCTTGATTTTGTGTCTTATCCCATTGTATTACTCTGATTTTGTACTCTTCCACAGCATTAAAGTCATACAGAGGAACATAATGATAAAGAGTTTACTTCCCCTCCTTTTTCTTTTTCCTTCAGATGTGGGTGTTGCAGGTTGAAGTTCAGAAAATTGAAAATCTTCAGCTTTGTTGACTCAGTCTCTTTTGGAGTGTTCCATTTTAATAGATGACTGCAATGTGCAGAAATTTGCAGTTCGTACCAATATCACTTTTGTGAGGAGGAATGGAAATGGAACTGTGAGGATTTGGAAAACATGATTTAAGAGTGTACTGGGGTAGACAAGTTAGAGTAAGCTGGTGGCAAGAGTACTGTGTACTAGCTGTTAGCTTCAACAGGTATGTCTTTTTTCTTTTAGACATGTTCAGCTAATACTGTTGAAGGCAGGAGATGGGTTGTCTGGTGGAGTTTTACTAATCTTTGAACAAGCAACAACAATAAAGGGGTAGTTGTATAGTAGGGACATCCTGTGAAATTCATAACCTTGTTTATCTCTAGGAACAGGACAACAAGACATCTTGAGGCACCAAACCATGCTGAACAGACAAAAACTGGCAAGAATAATGATTTTAGGCTTTAGGTCACTAAAAGAACATGGTGATGAAGAAGAGAAATGAAGTAAATGTCCACCAGAGGTCATGGAAGACCACCGAGGGGAGAAAAGACCCTAACCCTAATTTTATTACACATGCTTGGACTATGTAAATGAATTCTAGGAACTCATTAGTATAAGACTGCCCTTTCTAAGAAAAATAATGAATATGTATGTTTAGCCTGCATGTAAACTGTGTACCCAGCTTGTATCGGCACGCACATTTGGAGGAATGATCCCCTGTGTGTCCGACACTGCAAAATAAAGAATGACTGCTGAATAACTTCAGTTACTGAATTTTTCACTGCATCACTATAGTAATATCCTATCTGTCACTCTGTACACTGAATTATGAATCCATTTAACATCTATTTTTTCAGAGATCAGTACTTAAAACTTGCAGAATTAGTTCTCCTTGAGCATCTGTGATTGTTCATGCTAATAAGGTAAAATCAGGTTCCTGTGAGATGTCTTGCCAAAGTAGCTGTTGTCCTTATGCAATGCTGCAGTATATCCTACATAATACTTTGTATATTCCTGTATTTAGCAGGTTCTGATTCATTGCAGAAATCACACTGCAATCTAACAAAGCCCAACTACCAACCTCCTTTTTTGCTATGCCACTGTTTAATCCACGAAATAATGAAGTCACACCATGAAATTTGCTCCTATCTTGAGACATGTTTGTTCTTATCAAGGAGAAGCCTCATGAATTCCTCTGTTTTCCAGTTCTGTGCAGTTTGGTTCTTTGTTTCAAGTTTTGATTTTGAAAAATTTTGTCTAGGTTGGCTCCATGCCATGTCATCAGTCAGCTGATTTCACTGTTTGATGAATGCTCCTGACATTTCGAGTTCTGACTTTACACCACAGTTTCATGATCCCTGTAAAGTAATACAGTTGTTGCTTAAGGCAGCCCTAATCTTACCGTTGCTCTTCTTCCCCTGTGCTGACTGACACATAGCTGTGTAGTGAACTCAGTCAGGGAGCTGATCTGAATGAAACAAAATTAAACACTGTAGTTCTTCTTTTAAACTGGATTAAACCTCGATTAATTATCTTGTATAGCACTACAGTACCACATAGTTACTTGTGCTGTCATAAGGAAGAAAAGTGCCTGGGGAAGTCAATCATTTCTTCCAGCACAAGTGGCAGACATAAGGTGGGTATAAATTAAATGTGAAACAGCACAAACTGCAGAAGTAAACTGTGCAAGCTCCAAACTGCAGTCCTTCAAACCACTTCCCGTTTCTCTGCAGAATGTGGACTGCTGCTTCTCACCAAGATTCTTTAATTACATTTTTTAAAGAATTTTTCTTTGCCAAAATATTGGACAGAGAGGACTCAAAAAACCACAACTTCAAACCAATTGATTTGCTTCTTTGATAAAGTATTAGGTCATATGAATACATTGGAACTGACAGATATATCTCAACTTTAATGATGACTTTGATACTGTTTCATGTGATATTAGTGATGAGTTAACTAAGGAAAATAAAGTTTGCATGAAGTAGCATAAGATGAACATAAAAGTGATTGTAGAAGTATATTCAAAGGAGTTGGTATCTTTCTAGTTCTAATTGGAGGATTGAAGGGAGGCTGTGTTAGGTCTCAGTTTTACCTGACTAAAGTGATTGAGATCAACAAGAATTTAGTTCTTGACTTTCAGTGGGTGTCAATCTAGAGACTTGCAAGTGTTGAAAGACAGGATTGGAATTTAAAATGATCTTAAAGTATTGGAGAAATAACCTGAAAGTAGTAAGTACAAAAGTGCCCTGTCAAGTAGAAATAGTGACTCACATGTCAAATATCATAATCACCATATTTTTATTTATTTTTTTTTTTAAATTTCAAGATTGAAGAACATGGCAGATGTTGAACTGAAACTGTTTTCTTTTGCTGACCGGTTGCGAAAGATCCCCATATGGCAGTAGTTGTATAAGCAGGAGTGTTCATGGCAAGGTCTATAAAGTATAGAATATCTTGAGTTGAAAGTGAGCCATAAGGGTCATTGAGTCCAACTAGGTAGTCTTGAAGGGAGCAGGTACAGCTAAACCATGTGACTAAGAGTATTGTCTAGATGCAACTTGGACTCTGGCAAGATTGATGCTTTGACCACTTCCCTGGGGAAGCCTGTTCCGCTGACCCACCAAGTGGTTCTTCCAGTTGACCCTGGTGCCATAAATGAAGCTGAGAGTCCAGATTTGAGGATTGTACTCAGGTGGTGCTGCTTAATGTACTGTTGTCCATTCTTATTTTCAAATTCATATGTTCTCAAACAAGAATGACATTCAGATTTTGGTGCTATTCTAATGAGAACTTCTCTGAGTGGGTCCCCAGTTGTTGGTCTTCACTTGGTTCTTACTTTATTATTTTATTAACTATTTATGAGTATAGTCTTGATCCAAAATGCTAAGAAAACATAAGGAGCAGTTAATTTTAAATCGCTGCATTTCTTGAATGTATGGCTGCTTTCTTGTATGTTTGTTTAAAGTAGTCTACTGCCCACAATGTTCACACACAGAATTGCAGTACAGAAATGTTACGTGTCTTATATTTGAGATGGATTTTTCTAGCTTGCAGTACTGTAGGTTAACTTCAGAATTAGCATCCTCTTATGAGCCAAGTTTAGCTGGGGCCCACCATACTAACGCATTAGCTGCTAGATCAGGAATTTCTGGTTTTTTGTCAGAATAAGAACAAACTGTTTGACCCGGAATATGCAGTAACCAATCTGTCAGTGTGTCCCTTTGGCGCCTTCTTGTGCCACCTCCTACTTAATTTTCAGTACCTCTCAGGAGAGTTTGTGGGCACAGTCTCAAAATAACCATGATGTTGCATCTTCTGCTCTTGTTATCATCTGGCTTGAGGAAGTAGACGTGTTGGTTACTGTGATGCTGCATGTATGTCTCACTCAGCAGTAATACACCTTTACTAGAGCAGACTGCAGGAATGAAAACAGTTGTTCTGTCTTCTACAAGAATATGGGATTGATTCTCAGTTACTGTGAGATTTCTGTGATGTCCCTGATAAGCTGTCATTGTATAAGTAGATGTTTGAGGTTTTGGGGAATGATGGAGGGAAGTAAACAAACCTTCTAGGTGAATTTTGTTAATTTTTTTTTTCAAAGGATTGTGTTATGGTCTGCCAGATAGAGTAGAGGCACTGGATTACATAAACTCAAAGGCGTCTTTCTGTTCTTCATCTCCTTTTTTTTTTTTTTTTTTTTTTAATTTCTATTGCTTCTTTATAAATACAAATTCCATTTGGAGCTCTTGATGCATTTGATCTCTTTAGATCCATAGGTCCATACATTTTGCACAGAACTCCAATCACCTTCTTTTGGGATGAAAGGTTGTGGGAATTGTTCAGGGCCTCAGGCGAAAAAAACATGTCAAACATCATTTAGGCACTTGCAGCTTCTGTCTGACTTGAACATACTCCTAATGTACACTTTCTCACTCTTCTTTTTTTTTCTCTGTCTAAAACATTACGTATCTCAGACACAAAGTATGGTACTCAGTATATATATATATTCCCCCCCCCACATTCTTTTGGCTTATTCCAGGATGTTTTGTGAGATTTATACATCTTTCAAACCAGGGTGCTTTAAGGAGTCACTAAACAATGCTGGGATACTATTAAATCCCTGTAACCAAACCATAGCTTGGGTAAAAACAAAGTTAAGGAGACTTGTATTTCTAACTTACAGAACTTTCTGCCAAACATTGGTATTGGCTTAGGTGGGCTACAATATAAAGCTGCTAGGCTACACTTAAAGATGTCACTTCACCGCAAGACAGACTCAAGTTTTAGATTTAGGAACCCCTGCCTTCCAAAGTCTGCTTGTACAAGGTTCAGCTTGATTGGGCAGACTTTGTAGTTCTATATGTAAGTAAAAAACACACATTTCTTGTTTCTATTTTAAAATGCCACAAACCCAGTTACAATTCATAATTTTCATATTTTAGAACTAATGTTCAAACCAACCATCACTGAAAACTTCCTTTTAAAGAATGAATTGGAAATGTGGCTCCAGAGTTATCCGTAGGCAGAGCCAGTATTATCTATCCAGTAAATACTTGTAAAAGTTGTTAACTCATGTTAGAGGATCTAATGGAATTTTACTGTCCTGTACAGTGGCTACTACCATTGTCCTAATTTAAATAAAAAACTATCAAGGAACATTGGATTTGCGAATAGAAGGATGAGAAAAGATGCTGTGATTGTCTTGCTGGGTTCAAGCCTTTCAGAGTTTTTTACTTTGACTGTTTGAGAAAGGTTGATTGATCTACTGGTTTAATCATTGTTTGCAGAGCTAATTGAACTTGATGCTGCTCTTTTAGGATAGAGTTAACCTTAATAAATCTATTGCAAAACAACTTTCAAAATTGTATGTTCTAATACTTGTTTTGTAAGTATTTATAGATTATTTGCCTTGGTTTAGCAATGAATTTTGTGCTTCTCCAAAGTTGTACTAGCTATTTCTTTGAGACAACAACAAATACAGAAATTATTTTATTTTATGATCAAATATGTATTCTCAACACTTCCAGCAAATAACTATCAGACAATTATCATGATAGCAAAATCTGGGCTTTTATTAACAGTGTCTCTCAATTATTTCCTAAAATACAGGTCCTCTGTCAGGATCATGGCTTTATTAAAAGCAGACTTGAGTGCTTGCTAGAGCTACCAGTTGCATGTGAGCAACCCGACAATAGTTGGTTGCTCACATGATTTCACACTGCAGGCAACATGTCAATGGTTAGCCTGTTCTGTGAGCCCATCCCTGTTTGTGATTAAAGATCCTTGAAAACAGCAAGACTTAACATACTGAACATTTTTTTTGTTTTTTTGGAAAACATTACTTGCTCTTCCTTCTCTTGCCTCTTATTTTGTTTCTCCTTGCTAATTTACTACTATTTAAATACTGCATGCTGAGGATTAGTTGCCCAGTTGCTTCTGTATACCAATGCATCAACAAAAATACTGTAAATCTCGTTTTTTTTCCACTTGCATAGTCCTGTGAAACATCTGGATGTAAAGATAAGTCAGGCACTTGCTGGCTGTCTGCCCAAAAACAGTCTTGAGATTCTGGCTGACCAGAAAACTATCCAAGCTTTTTGTTACTGAACGTGTGAGATCTGTGAAAGTATCAGCTTAAGTACCTTGGGTTTATTTAATGTATTTATTTATTTATATAGAAGTTACCTTTAATTGCTGTCCCTTAACGCACTTAGGGAGGAATGATGTGCTGTTCCTAGGAGGATGGTGACCTGTTCCTAAGGGGAATTTTTATAGATTGAAAAATCATGGAGAAGAATTGCAGTAGAGGAAGATTTGAGGAGATGATGCAAATGTGCAATACATTGCAAGCACTAGTTTAAAACCACACAGGAGTCTTTCTGGCATTTCCGTTGGGTGCTGGGGACACAGTGTAAATGCTGATGTCTTCTTCCATAATAGTGTGATGGCTGGAGTGAAAAACTGTGGGAGGAAAATGGAATTTTCTTTGTTCAGCCAAAAACATCATTATAACAATTTGAGTAGAATTTAATATGTGAAACAAGAAGGGTATGGGAGGCAGGAAATGTGGGCTTTCCTTGAGGAGCTATGTTTACTGAAATGCTTAAATCCCCCTTGCATCAAAGGGTAAATGTTGTGAACAGTAATTCACTGTCTCTGAGTACTCGGAGATCCTTCAGTAGAAGTTTCTTCAAGCCATTTTATATTTGAGCATGGGGGAAACTGCATTTCAGTGTGAGAGTCCACCTGGGCTATGCATGGAAAGTGCTGATGGTTTGAATTTGTCCTGGAACACGCACAAAGAACAAACTGTATAAAGAAATCTGCATGTACTACATGAAGTTGTGCATGAACAGCCAGCATTTCTGTCTTTTTTATGAGAAGAGATGCTTTTGTGGGAGAATGAGAAAATTTGAGATTTATTTATGGAGAATGTTGCTTATCTAAATCTAGCTGGTGATTTTTTTTGACCTATGAAAACCAACTTCATCCAAACTGTACTGACAGCTCAATCTCAGAAATCTATTTGCATACAGGCACAGGTAGTTGTTTTCTTTTTTAAATACATAGGCTTCTGTGGCTTGTGCTAGTGTCAGTTTCCACATTAGATCCAGCAGTCATGTCAAGTACACGGCATTAGATTAATTGCTTAACTGAGGGATCTAGGCCTGTTGCAAACCAAATATTGGCAACAGAAGGATCACAACTGCGTAGGCAGTGAGTGCATGCTTTAGTTGGAGGTTCCAGTTACACCATGCAGTGTCTTGTGTGTTTGTGTATAGCTTCTGGTGGATGTTTATAAAATCAGCTTAACCACAAAGCAAATAACCAGCATGAAGCAATAAACTGCAGTATTTGATTGTTCTATGTCATGTCTTCTGTGCTCCTACTGAAACAGGAGATTTAATCTGTCTTGAGATGGTGTGTTGAGCTAGACTTTTACCTCCTCCTCTTTAGACTCCCCTAAATTGGAGAGGTATAGATTTGGTGGGTGGACTGTTTGGTGGATCAGGAATTGGTTGGATGGTCGCATCCAGAAGGTAGTGGTCAATGGCTTGATGTCCAGATGGACTAGGTGACAAGTGGTGTCCCACAGGGGTCCGTACTGGTACTAGTGCTGTTTAATATCATCATCAGTGACATAGACAATGAGATTGAGTGCACCCTCACCAAGTTTGTGGGTGGCACCAAGCTGAGTGGCGCAGTTGACACTCCAGATGGACAGGATGCCATTCAGAGGGACCTGGACAAGCTTGAGAAGTGGGTCTTTGTGAACCTTATGAGGTTCAACAAAACGAAGTGCAAGGTCCTGCATGTGCCTCAGGGCAATCCTTTGTATCAATACAGGCTGGCAGATAATAGGATCGAGAGCAGCCCTGCTGAGGACAATTTAGAGATACTGATTGATGAAAAGCTGGACATGAGGTGATAATGTGCACTTGCATCCCAGAAGGCCAACTGTATCCTAGGCTGCATCAAAAGTGTGGCCAGCAGATTGAGGAAGGTGACTCTGCTTCTCTACTTCACTCTCGTGAGACCCCACCTGGAGTAGTGTGTCCAGCTCAGTAGTCCTCATCATGAGCAAGACATGGGCCAGTTGGAGCAGGTCCAGAAGAAACAACAAAAATGATCAGAGAGCTGGAATACCTGTCCTATGAGGAAAGACTGAGAGAGTTGGGGTTATTCAGATTGGAGAAGAGAAGGCCCTATTAGAGCCTTTCAGTACTTGAAGGGGGCCTCCAGGAAAGATGGGGACAAACTTTTTAGCAAGATCTGTTGCAACAGGACAAAGGTTAATGATTTTAAACTAAAAGAGTGGAAATTTAGGATAGAAATAAGGAAGAAACACTGGAATGGGTTGCCCAGAGAGTTGGTAGATGCCCCATCCCAGGAAACATTCAAGGTCTGGTTGGATGGGGCTCTGAGCAGCCTGATCTAGTTAAAGATGTCCCTGCTCATTGTAAGGGGGTTGGACTAGATAACCTTTAAAGGTCCCATCCAATCCATTCTATGATTCTGAAGTTGTATTTGTATGTCAATTGTGCATAAAAAATCACATCGAGATAGAGGTTTGCATACATAGAGATGTATGTTAATTAGGTCTTGTAGGTTTTGCATTTATTTTGGGTTATTGCGTACCTGGCAGTCATTCTAGTTTCATCCTGTAAGTTGCAGCGTGCATATGAAGCAAAGTGATTTGGGAAATCTATGAAAAAGAATTTGGATAGTGTCTCTTGTTTGTTTGGCTTGCCACCTGTTCAGCAGCGTCTTAGCAAATGCAGCTATATGGAATGAGACCTACTGCTTATAATAACCTTAAACTAAATTTTCAAGTACTATATGAAATCTTTGAAGCTGTAAAGGGATAATATTTTCTGCTATAGTCAACTGTAGATAAGGAAAACATCTCTTAATCCAGGAAGCCCTTACATGACTGAGCATGTCGTTGAAAACATACTTTATTTTGCAAGGAGTGACTGTCAAGAAAATGTCTTGAGAACATCTATTCAACAACTCAGTTGCAGAATTAACAGCATCAGATTGTTGCAAGCTGGAGAACACTCTCCAGTTGGATGCAGTTTGGGTGTATTTTTACATGATAGCATTTGTGTTTTCCCAATAAGCTATTTATTGAAAATTCTGGAGGTCTGAGACTGAAGTTATTTTTGCAAAGATTATCAGTTTCCAGCTCAGTCAAGAGGAGGTCTGTGTGGTTAAATCCATAGTCATTGACAGTAGCCCTGAATTTAAAAGAAGAGAAAGTCAATTCAAAAGCTAGTTATAATGTGCCAACAGCTTACATGCTGGTAAAAGATACAGTGCAGGTATTTTTAGAACACAGAAGAGGAGTAAGTTATTTTACAATGAACATGAATGTGAAAACAACCTTTTCTAAATAACTAGCAGGTAAATTTATTCTCTTGGGTCTATTTTCACATTGATATTGTTAAAGGGTAGGTAACTTACATGGCAGGAATTATGAAGTCACATCATTTCAGGAGCTGACCATTCTTTCTTCCGTTGAAATTGGTCTGCATTTTACTTTTGAGTTTTATGAGGCTATTTTTTTAAATGTGGTTTTGTTTTTATTTTTTATTTTTTTAAAGATATGTGTAATATGACAATGCTAAAACTTGTCAGAATTGCATCCTCTATATTGGTTAACTGAGGTATGCTATTACAGATTATTTTGGCAAAGGATTCTGTTTGCATCCCAAAATAAGTAGGAGGTGAATTTGATTTGGACTAAGTTGTGCGCTTTCACACCTCCGTGAATACAGCTCTTGCTTTTTCCTTTTCCTGGTGTTTGGTTTTTTGTTTTTTTTTTCTCTGACAATAAGAGAATACCATAAATAATTGCCAACAAAATGTTGAGACTGAAATTAAGACAATTCCTTTTCTGTCAGCATGCACACTAAAAATAATGGAACCATGACTCTTTTGGTTTCATAATCTAATTTGCATGGAATTTATCTAGGTTTTCTAATAGTTAAATCGTGGCAAATATCAAATGATCCCAAAGGCAGAATTTGTGGATTCAGTAATTGAGACCTGAAGATGATCTTACGCTAAGAATGTCAAAAAGAATCTGTGGAATTGAAAGTGAAATCTTGGAGATGTGGAATTTAATGTATGTGTATTGGAGCATCATTCTATTCGAATGATTAAAAGGGATGTTTGGCAGACTCTCAGTGGGACCTATGTATTTATTAACAGATTTCATTGTAGAAATACTTGGAGTCACAACTTTGGTACTGTTTACATAATGAGGCTGTTAATGTTCCCTCTGTAACTGGGTTTTCTTTGGTTAGGCTCCTCTGTAAGCTGTGGTCAGACGGACTGTTCTTTTGTTGAAGATGCCTGAATAAGCAGCTTCCCTCTCTCCCTGCTCTCTACAATTGTTTTATTTTTATTTTTCCTCTCCAAATGTCTCTCCTAAGTCAACTGTGTAGTTTTCTTATGAAACACATGGAGGAACTGACCTGAGTTGAAATTACTTGGGAGCAAAGTGGAGGTGTGGTTTTATCTGCAGTAATCCTGATGGTTTCTCTGATGCTTTTTCCAGTACAGGTGCCCAGTTGGTAATTACAGTAGAGAGGATGAGGTACGAAAGCTGTAAGAGGTGCAGGAGCTGCTTGATCAAGTACTATCACCAACAGTAGTGCTCCTGAAGGAACAATCTTACAGAATCTGAAGCTTTGTGTCTTACACAAATGTGACTACTTGTCCGCCAGCACAACTCTAGTGTTCCTTCCTAATGCCCTTGCAGTGCTTTCCCTGGCTTTATGGGACAGATGAAACGAGTTTCCCTCCAGAGACAAGAATGGGATTTAATGAAGCTTTTATTCACCATGGATTTACAGGGTGTCTCTCTGAGACTTTCCATCATGCTGAAGTGCCAGTGTGGACACCTTCTGCCCAAAATAAGCTAAGCTAGTTTACAAGAATTTAAGAAGCATAGAAAGCAACTTCAGTGAAAGCTCTTAGATACCTTGAAAATCCTGTCTCTAAGTGGTTGAATTATCTTCTAAATTACTTGAATCATTGAAAACTTTATTTTAAAGTCAGAGCTGCTAATGCCCAAGTTAACGGGACTTTCACATAACTTAGAAGCTTCTAAGTTTCTGATTTTTATTTTTTTTTTTAATTTTATTTTTAGAGAGCAGCAGTCTGCTACATCTCTGATCTACAATGAATGCCAAATCTGCAATCAGCAAGGAAATTTTTGCCCCACACGATGAACGGATGCTGGGAGCCATCCAAGTGAAAAGAAGAACAAAAAAAAAGATTCCTTTCCTAGCTACTGGGGGTCAGGGTGAATATTTAACATACATCTGCCTGTCAGGTAAGATTAATGATTTTGACATCCAGTTTTCTCTTTAGGTTTAGCTTTCCTTAACTGATTAAATGTTATCTGTAGCCATAAGGAGCTGGGTGACATGAATCTTAATAATGTAACCAGGGAATTATGACACTTACATCTCTTTAATCTTGTGAAACTGCATACTCAAGATATTAATATTTATACCATATAATAAACTGAACAGGTGGTTTCACTGTTTAGAAAAGAATTAGGTGTTCTTACAGCATAGCTGCAGAGTATGAACAAATACAATATTAGATGACAGTCTTTGCTTATAGAGGTTAGATTTTTTTTGGTGGGATGAGCTTTACATTGTATTTCATTTTAATGCCCTGAATTTTTTGGTTTGAAGCAAGTACGTTTTTGTCTTCTCTTTATATTTAACTCTATGTTACCAGCTCACTGGGCACTTAGAGATGCAACTTGCAATCAGGATATTTTCAGTTCATTGAGAAGAACAATGTGTCAGTCACATGACTTTACATAGAATGAAGATGGAAATATTTGGATTGAGGGAGAAAAGGATGTATAAAAATGTATTTTGTGACAGGTCATGAAGAATAGGGAGAAGTGATCTATTTGTTGCTAATATGTTCAGATGTAATTAATTTGAATTTCTCCAAAGTAAAAGCAGCACTTGTGAGAGTATAGATTTCAGAAAAAGGATAGTAGCTGTATGACAGTTTGCTCTATACTTTTACCCTTTCTAATAAATGTAAAGGTCCACTTAATATCTTGTAAGTGTATAAATGAAACCTGTTAGTGATAACTTGTGATAAACTTGGTGTCATAGGTTTTAGGCTGGCTTTTTTTTTTTTTTTTTCTCAATACTTTGAATACTTTCTGGTTATTGTAGTGAAATTTACCTTAATGTAAGGTTATGTCTCAAGGCAGTTGGAAAGCAGTTTGTGATCCTGATTTGCCTGTAGTTTATACCTGTTTTCAAACTCAGAGTGGAATGCCTGGAGGCAGGCATTCAGTGCATTTAGGTTTCCAGCCCTTCTTCTAAGTTGGTTTTTAGAAAGGTAGAAATTCCTTGTTTCTATGCCTGCTAACTGAGTGTGTGTCAATATCTAGGGTGGTTTAGACAGTTTATGTGTATCAGTTGCTCCCTTTAAGTGTGTGCATCTTACTGGAAGTACAACTAGTGGTCAGTAGTGCTCTGTGAACCTCAGAAGACTGCAGTTATTTTTAGGCTAAATGGAAGACCGTGTTTCATAGACTCTTTCAATTTTTCTTTTCCACTGCAAAATATGCTAAAACTTTCAAAACACAGGAAGTAAAATGCAGTAGCTACTACTTCTATGAGACATGACACACCTGCACACAAAATGTACATTTATTGCATGTTACTGAATGAAAAGGTATTTATATGCATATGTACAAATGTCTGTGTTAAAATATAAGCTGCAGAGAATATAGACACCTGCTGAGGATGCGGAGACAAAACAGGAGTCCTCTCATTTCCATTTGAGTGTTCTGCTTGTCGTTCTCCCCATATACACAGCTTCAAGGAAGGGTTTAAAAATTGATTCATGTAGTCTGTTCCCTAGACTTGTGGTTGGGATATTTGTTTTGGATGTAAGGATTGCAGATCTCAGTCCTCTCAGGTTGCAAAGGAAACTGAATCTAGGTCTCCCATCCCTTAAAAAAATGTTCAAATCGCTAACTTTTTGAAGCAAAACTCAACTCTTCTTCCTTTGGCTGTCAAATTTTTCAAGTGTCAGTCCAATTTATTTTTTTTGTCACCTTATTTTAAGGAACAATCCTGTTCTAGAACTGTGCAGTCAGTTTTGAAATACCCAGGTGTTTGATACCTATGTTCATGATGAAAGGTTAGAGGTGTGATCTGTGCTTGTAATTTTCTGTAAGCTAACTCTATTCAGCAGATGGAATTTTTTTTTAATTTTTTTTTTTTTTTTTTAATTGCCCTTCTGGGGAGCCTAGCCCTTCTGTGGCTTCCCAACCCCCATGTTGATGTGTTGGAGCCAACATAGATTTTAAGAGTTTGAATGATCTTAGATGCATATAATGTCTTTCTACAGCAGGATAACAGACATTAAGAAGTAAGGAAGAAAAAGCACACATCCTGACTTCAGCAGAGTTTCTCACTTATGACAAGGGGAATGCATTCAGGATCTAATATTTCTGTATGGTGGGCACTGAAAAGCTGCATATTTGTGTTGGGAGAGTCCTCATGTATGGCTCACTGTTAGTGAAGTTTTTGCAGGAATCTGAGACCGGTTAGTATATATACATTTATAGTTTATATCATGGAACATATAATATGATTGGTAGTTTCAGTAGACAATGAAGTGACTAGGGAGAGGACGGCCTAGTTGTGTTTGTATTTGAGGACAATACTGGAGTGCTAAGCAGTCAGATCAGAAAGATAATGCAGTTCAACAGTGTCAAGTGCAATTAGTTATTTATCTAGGAATAATCAACGGCCCAAAACTTCAGGGGTAAGGAACAGCTGTTTTTGCCACTGTGGTTAAAGGAAATTGTGACAAGGATAAACTGTGACTTTGTTATTCCTGAGGACTGTGAAGCAGTAGCAGTAATGGTTTCAGTTGCAACAAGCTGTGTTACAAATCAAGAGAAAGTTTTCCTTTAGTAGGGGTAAGTTAGTGTGAGAGTGGCAGTTTAGCCAAGTTCCGAAGTGGTCTATGATGAACTATGGGATAACAGAAAATAGTTGGTGACCTTTGATTTTTTTTTTTCTGTGATTCAGTACAATGAATGAGACGCAGTGGTGGTTGTCTCTGGATTTTAGTTTCTATTTCAACAGCAACACGTGTATTAATGCTGAGTATTGCAGCAACTATCTTGGAAACACCTTTATCAGCCCTTGACTCTCCCATTTTTGCCAGGTTTGCTTTGTATTAGGTAAACATGGTGACTGGAGTACGTTTGTGGTTTTAGTTTCCTTGGACTAATGCACCTTGGCCTTTGTTAAAAGGAATTTGATTACTTTCTTTTTAGAATAGAATTTGTCAATTGATCACAGAAATCAACTTGTTAAGGACTTCTAAACATTTGGGAATATAGAATACCCTGCCTAGTTGTAGTTTTATTCAAGGTATAGTACAGAATATGAAACATCAGCCATTGTGATAAACACTTTTATTTACTGCTCAGTTTGTAACAAATTGTACGACATATTATAATGCTTGCCAGAAAATGAGCAGCTGGAGGGGATTACCTGCAACCTTCTAGCCTGCTGTAGTGGTCGGGCTGGCCACGTTAGACTGGTAAACAGAGCCAAGAGAAATAATTTGGGAGTTACTTAGTTGAAGAACAGCAAGAAAGGATTAGACAGATGGAAAACACAGAGGTTGGGTGGCTGTAGGCAGAACAGAGATGATGAAACCTCAGAGTTTTTATTTTTTTTAATGTATAGGAGGGTTTAACACAGAAAATACAAGACATTCAGAGCTGAAAGTGTATATTTATCACCTCCTCCACACTAGCAGACCTAGTGACAGTTATTGGATCAGATCTAAGTCTTAATTTTGTCACCATTGTCTTATATAATTGAAACATAATTGTTTAAAATAGTTCTTAGCCTTATTGAGAATTCTGAATTAAGTATAAAATACATAAAAGGCCACTTCAGAAATATAGGATATTGGTGATCTCTCCTACTTGGTTGTGCACAGTTCTGTTGTTATTTCCTTTGACACCCTATTATTACATTTTTTTTAAAGTAACTTCTAACTTTAAAAAATATTTTTAATTTGTGTTAGCGCATTGGAAGGATTCCAGTTTGTACATATGGATGTGACGTTGGCCTTTCAGGACTAAAAATCTTTTGGAGTTACACTGAGCTGAATGAACCAGATGGTTCCTTTTGAACCTGAATTCCTGTGTGTCATAACACTCCCAGCTTAGCTGCACTGCTATCTGTAGTTCTGCTGAAGAGCTCGGGATTTGAGTGTAAAGCTAAAGCTGTTTAAAACTGGGACTGGAACTTTATCTCTCTCTGGTTATGACTTTAGTAGTGCTCTTTCTTTGCATTCTCCAGATTAAATTAACGTATTATCATTTTAGGGAGGGGTTTTTTTGAGTGGCTTTTATGCAAAAGTACAGTCTTTCAGGAATGGTGCTAGAAAAGTCAAAAGGAAATTCTAAGGAATCATAATAAATAATAGACAAAAAATCATGATGTACATCCAGGGGGAGAGTGTGTTGGAGCTTTCTTCCTTCTTTAAAATGTAACCTTACTGACCATGTCACAGACTTTTTTTCAAAAGGCAGAAAACTACTTGCAGTTACCACAGTAGGTTTTTGGGTTGTTTTGGTTTTGTTTTGTTTATTTGTTTTGCTTCTGTTTCTAAGTATATACAGAGACAGAGGCTTGACTTACCTTACACAGTTCAGTGCGTATCTGTGTTTGTGATATTCAGAGGTCCCTTTCAACCCCAAACATTCTGTGATTCTGCGACCTTACAGCACACTTACTTCAGCTATCTAACCACAGCACTCACTTCCAACATACACTTTTTAATTCTGTTTTTTGCATGTAGACCAAATGGTGTCATGGAACTGTTTTTCAAGATATGAATTTGTTGTTTCTCCCATGATGACTGCTCATGAAATACAATATTACCCAGAAGTGACCTCAGTTTTTTGCTCCTTTGAAGGTCGCTTGGCATGGCTCTTAGAAATTTGCCATAATTTCATCAGGAGTTCAAGGGCAGGTTAAGTGCAATTGAGTTTTCGGCTTGTTAGCTGAACTGAAAATTGGAAAGCAGTAGTGAGAAGGAATTTCATATCGAAAGAATTCAGTTTTCTTCTAATGTGTCCCTATTTTTACGTTTTGAGTTTTGCTACTGTACTGAAGTGACAATCTCCGAATTTATGTTTGATATTTTCTTGTTGAAGGAAACATCCCATTTTCAGGAGCTTATAGTGCAAAGGATTCTCGTGGTTTCTTCTCAGAACATGAGAAACCAAAGTAAACTTCATTTTCCACTGACTTTCCAGGAGAATGCTGTAATTGCCTCCCCATAGGGTGTATAAAAGTATTACTGTGTATTTAGGGCAAAGGAGGGTTGGCATTTCCACTCAGTTTGTGTTGTACTAAGGAGTGAGAATGATACTCCAGTGTCCATGGTCAGACACAGAGCATTCGCTTTTGAGTCTGACCCACTTAGATGTCAGATTCTCCTTTGAACATTGAATTATTTATACAAAATAGAACATGATTGACATGAGACAGTCAGGCCAGAAGAACATGCATACTGACAATACCAAATGGTGGTCCAGTCTTCTGCAAGCTCTGACCTGGAGAACTACTTGTAGACGATTGCAGGCCAGCTGTGGTGCTTTCCTTGCCCCATGGACCCACAGTGGCACAGCAGGCTGAACATCTGGACACAGATTGTTATGTTCAGTCAAGGATATTTCTGGTACCTGTACTTAACACAGGGGCTGCCTGTTGCAGATGGTCGCTCTAATGTAAAGACTCGTATTCTGTCCCTCGGAGAAGATGGACGTTAAGTATTCCTGTGTCTCGGATGAATCTCAGAATCACAGAATGGTAAGGGTTGGAAAGCACCTCGAAAGAGCATCTAGTCCAACCCCTCTGCCAGGGCAGGACCACCTAGAGCAGGTCACGTAGGAATGCATCCAGGCAGTTCCTTGAATACTAGCCATTGGTATAAAAAGTGTGGTGGCCATCACCAATTCTTTTGCATTTTGTCTGAAAATACCTAATAACTTAGATGGCCAATGGAGAAACTATTCCAGAATGCAAAGGACAGGACTCTGCAATGTAGAAAATTAATATACTATTCCTTCTTTATTGGCTTTTTTTAATGTCAGAGTACAGACAGACACGTTGGAGACTGTCCTCGACTGGCTACTGATCCCTCTAAAGCCTTCTCATTGTGAAGAGTCAATGACTGCTCTTGCTTCCAGTGACTCAGAGATCTAATCTACACAGATTTTGTGTAAATATTGCATTCGTGTTGACTTAGTCAAAGTCATACAATTTGCTAGTGTGGGTGGAGTTAAATTGATGTAACATTCTGTGGTTTCCACACATGTAGTTACGTTCCAGTTTAATGACAGCTTCTTTATGTTTATTCCTGGACTTCTGTGGACTGATGCCTATGACTGCCTTTCCAGTGCCTATGCTGCTGTTCATGTGTCTATAGTGAGCTGGTCACAGCAGCTCACTGAAGCTTTCTGCCATTGCTTATGCAGCTGAGTTTGTGTGTGTGTGAGAGTAAGAATCTCTGGCCATGAGAAACATGAACAACTTCAGTTGACTTTTACTCATGTGAAACCATTCAGACTAACATTACAGTTGTAAAAAATAAAGTACAGTGATGAAGATGCTATGAGGAAATTATTTTTTTTTTTAACAGGAAGAATAGGAAATAATTGGTATAGCTAACTGTGAAATGTTATATTGGAGACCTTTGGGAAGAAGCTGTGGAAGTGTATCAGGAATGGCATTAAATCTGACTGGTTTTGCTTTTAGAGTAAGATGTGTTGAGAGATCACCTAGGTTTACATCTTGATAATTTTTATTACATAGATTATTTTTTTCAGAGTAGCTTCAGCACAAGAGGGGAAAAAAAATCAGTAAAATTACTGATTTTGATGAATTACCTACTGATTATTTTCTCCATTCTACTGTTGGATATCTTTTGATATGCTTAGATAGAAGTGTGTTGGCATATACCTTTGAAACATGTAATAATTCTAAATCCTTTTATTCAGTGTTCGTACAGTAATTGCTTTATCACCAGAAAGTAATTAAATATACACAAGTGTCAGCCTTTTATATCCTATTTCATATATGCTGTATCTTGTTTCTGCATTTCCATTTTTTTGTTTGTAGTTTCAGATTAGAAAATCTGGGAAACAATTTTCTAGGTGTGTAGAGTGCACCATCTGTATAATACTTAGTTGATAATTAATTATAATGATACTACTAATAAAAAAAAAGATGATTGAATACTGTTATAGACCTTTTAACCACGGTTCACTCTTGAAAAATGAGCTTTCCTTATCTGGGGAAATACTTCATTCACTGAAGAAGCTTTCCAGGAAACATGCTGAAATCCATAAGCTCTTCAGTGAAATTTAAGGACATGTATGAGGATTCCTTAAAGTGAGTCAGAAAGTTGTGGCAAGCATTAAAAAGGTCAAGAACTGTGTCCTTTTTAATATGTGTGTTTTGCCGTGAAACTTTAAATGTTTGGAGTGTGGAATAGGCTCATTCTGCTTTCTTATTTGCTTTGCTCCATTAATTCAGAAAAAGTTTATCATTCCAATGCTTATGTGTTCTACTTCAGAATGAGATAATGCCTTGGGATTATGTGTATGGCAGATTACTCTATTTTCTTTACCATTGAGTGTGTTTTAGTCGGGTGCTCATATTTGTTGCTTAGCAAAGTTATTGCTGGTGATGATATCAAAATCAAAAATTTCATAAAATGCTATGCAAAAAAAAAATCCCCTGATTATTCACTGTGAGGATTGCTATAAAGGCAATTTCTGCATAACATAAAGTCATTGGAAAACATGTTTACATCATCAAATATGCAAGAATCATGGCCGTTCATGAATGGATACATTTTTCCCCTTAGAAACATTTCTTCGGAGGTCAGAGTGGAGTTAAAATCCTTTCTAGAAGTGATAGGACTGGAGTAAACAGATCTCCTCAGCATCTCTGCTTTGTCTTTAGTAGGGTTTGTTTTAACCTTGATTAACAATTGTAGGAATTTGGAGGAATTCATTTTGCAAGGGGAACAGGATTCCATAGTTTTGTGAGGGGGTTTTTCCCTTGATTAGGTGTCAGTGAACTTGAGAAAGCTGTAGTGAATATTTCAGCCGCCCTGGATGACGTATTTAACATCACTACAGATGCCATCCGTGGTCTTCAGACAGAGGTAAATTCATTTTCAGAAGTAGTTTTACAGAATAGAATGGCACAGGACTTATTAGTCCTGAAGGAAGGAAGAGTCTGTGCAATTATCAGTCAGAGTTGTTGTGTATATGTAAACCAGGAGAGTAGAATTGAGGAAGATTTGGGTAAATTGTTTTTGAGTTTTTCATTAAGTCAGTAAAGATGATACTAGTTGGGGATTCAGGGAACTTTGGGAAAGATTGACTACTTGGCTTCCAAACTTAGCTTAGCTGAGACAAATCTTTCTTTGCATTCATAGTAGGATTTGCTATTTTGGTTACCTTAACTTGTGTAATTATTCGATTTATTCTGGTATTGCAAGAAAAATTTAGATAATTACAAAGGCTGGAAATGCAAGAGAATTAAACACCAGATAGAAACTGGAAAATATTTCTAAAAGACATTAATCGATAATGGAGTTTTATAATCATAGCGAAAGAATTCGCGCTGTGCATAGAAAAGGCGGGAATTGCAGGCAGGAGACAGGATGTCTGGAGTTTTACTAATCTTTGAACAAGCAACAACAATAAATGGGTAGTTGTATAGTAGGGACATCCTGTGAAATTCATAACCTTGTAGATAGTGTTTATCTCCA
>WTSP01020104.1:0-25914 GCA_025331215.1 Actenoides lindsayi
TGTCCAGGAAAAAGGCGAAGAAATGAAATTTGAACAACAAATAAAAAAAAAACAAAAAAAAAAAAAAAAAAAAAAAAAAAAAAAAAAAAAGAAAAGAAAAGAAAAGAAAAGAAATAGAAAAAAAATAGAAAAAAAAAAGAAGGCAAAGAAATGCACAAAAAATGTGATAATTGGTTCACTTCTCCAGTGCAGTTTATTGAAACTAAGCAGATGTGCTTCACTTTCCAGAGCAATCTCCATTTCTTGTATTCACAGTTTTGAAAGGTACTTCAAATGTACAATCAAGCCACTTGATGTGGTAAAGAAAATGTTGTCAGAGAAACAGACTGGACATTGTTTCACTATAATTCTCTAAACATATAATAGTCATTGACCTACAAATACAATAGTTATTGCCTTACTAGTGTTTTTCAGTAGTGTAGATAAACACTGCTAGTCAAGAGTTGGCTTCCACGTTGGGTTCTGTTGCATTTGCTGGACAGATGATGGCATTGTAGCCCTGCTGTATTCTGCAAACCCAGCCAAGGTACTCCCAGAGCGAGATCTTGATTTGATTGTGGCATGCCCGCTTTAGCAGCTTAAGATTTTGCCTTTTGCTTTTCATGTCTTCAGTGAAACAGATGAATGCTATAATAGCAGTACTTTCTAAAAGGAAGACATGAAATTCCTACATTTATAATAAAAAAAGTGTTACCAACCTCATTGTAATTCAGACTTGAACTGTTCACCCTGTGCACGTCCAGAAACTCATTCTCTAATACTAGATGCAATGATCTCTGGAGGGAAGTTTTCCATCTGTTTCCTTATGATGTTAAGCTGTTAGTGCTGTTCATTATTTATTACATCTACTGGTGTATGTTAAGCTATGATTTTCTTCTTGTCTGGTATTAAGAATTCAACTTGGTTAATGTAAAAAAACCCACTAGGATTTGCATATTACACATTGATATTTAGCGTATTTGGGGTGGGGGGAGATAGGGGACTGTAATTGCTCCCAAGCTGCTTTTGTGCTAGCAGATAATTTATATTTAATTCAGTGATACAGAGCTAAATTAACCACTTAAAATGGAGATAAATATAGACGTGCTATATATAGGTGGAATCTGCCACCCATACTCAGATTGAAGAACATTATCTCTGCTTGATTTCAGTGGGACTACCGCAGGGTAAGATGCTTTTCAATAGGAGCAAGGTAGGCAGAATCGGGCCCATCAAAAATACATAGGAGTGTATACTTCACCTATATGAACAAAAGTGCCTATGTGTGAGAGAAAGAGAGCTTTTTAAAATACCAGTATGTAGTTACCAATGTGCATATTAAGGGAATGCTCACGTGTGTGTGGTTTATTCTGTGTGTTTTCACATCTTCTGTTACTGGAAGGCACGGGGGACTTGGGTTATGATGTTGTTCTATGTAGAATAAATGACTAATTCTCTCTTTGGGGTGAGGAATGGGTTCAGCTTGATTCTCTGCTCCTTCACAGAAATTATTACCTTTCTTCTGGAAATAGAATTCTTGTTGAGTTTATCCTATTTCATTGCTGGTTGCATTAAATACAAACAACAGTTTAGGTGTCACAACATAGCTGGGAGGGATAGCATTTGTGTTATTATTTGCAATTATTGTATCAGGAACAGCTCTTTACATTCAGCATCTTGCTCACGGAAATACCTCAGAAGATGTACAGAAATAAGATCAGTATCTTATTACACTGTAATTAAAGTATCAGTTTGGGCTGTGAAACATTATCTGGATCAGCCATTGAGGTTACTCGTAACAATACCGATTCCTTTGGAATAAATAGATGTGTTTCCAAACTGCATAATGGGAAGTTTTAGCATATCATTCTCACATGTAGTGTCTTTTGATGTGGTGTAGAATTGTAGATGAACTGAAATGTTCACTTTCCTGTCATGTAGCTGGTTCTTTATCATAATATAGATGTTATTAAGATAAAATCTGTCTCCCCATATTGTAGTATTATAAAACTCAGAATTAGAAATGCTTTATCATTTCTGAAGAACAAAGACTATGACTGCTTTAAACAATATCAAAGTCAGACTACCTTTATCGGGGGGGGGGGACGTGAAGGAAAGCACTAGTACTTGCCAAAGCCTAAGTTAATTCTTGTCAGACTTAACACAGGATGCTGGCAATTACCAGGCAAAATAATCACCAAATGATAAGACAAATAAGCTTTGCCAGTGCTTTTTTAGCACTTTTATTAAGTGGTAGCAGAAACCACCTACCTACCTGGGAACAAGATGTCTTGATTGTACATCTGCTGGTTCAACTCCTGAGTCAGATGCTTTTGTGGAGTAAATCAACACCGCTTTGACAAGCCAGTGGAGCTATGCTGACCTGCACATTCTATGCTATATATATAAGATACTAGATTGGTAAATATAAAGGTGCCCTGGGCACTGGAAGAAAATCTTGCTTTTGCACCCATTGAAGATCACCTCTGTAAGACTGCACACGTTGGAGCCATTGTGGAGAGCAAGTTTAGATGCAGATATTGGTAGATTGCAAACCATCTTCTCACCGTGGAAACATCCAGCAGTTTTTTGAAAAAGGACCTAGAAAAGTGTGGTTAGTCCCCATACAGCCGCAAGGCTCTCTTGGAATCCTCAAAACCTGTCCTCCCAGCTAAGGATCTAGAGGTCATCTCTATAACATGTTTCTTACAGAGACCAGCTTCCCTGTCCGCTCTGGCATCATTTCCTTTTCAGATGGTTTTAAAGGGAAGTGGTGGTACTAAATGAACAGGGGTGGTGGTGGAACCAAGCAGTGGGAAGCCAAGAGATGTCAGCGCTGGGGTCACGTGCGCAGTCACTGAGTAACCATCGGTAACCGTGGGAGTAATTTCTCATGGCCTGTGAGGAAAGCATTGCAGTCCTGACCTGCTAGATTAAAATCTGCAGCTTTACTAGCTGTTTTTCAACCTATGAGTTTTGTGTTCAAAGAATCAGAGGCGGTGTACTTGTTCTGAGATAGAGCATTGCTGTGACTGCCTGTTTGCAGGGCAAGCTGGCTCACCCCTTCTTGACCATCCCATCTCCCTGGGGTCCCTGGGTCCATTTCCTGCCTCCCTAGGGACAAAGAGCTGGTGAAGAAGAGACTGATCCCCCTGGCGTAAATGTCTGTGTTGGATAAGATGAATCACTGCTCTCTTTTGAGTCTAATTTTTTTTCTTCCATTAATTATAAGGGAAGGTCAGAGTGAATAGCTTAGAAGGGGACACATGAAGGTGATACCTCCTGCTTGATTTCAGTCCCAATGCTGCAGGAAAATCCTGAACCATATTTATCCACACTCTGCTCAGGCCAACGCTGCTGAAACAAGATAGAGCTCACAGTCACTCTGCTCTGCACGCCAGGCTGCTGGCTGGACACAGGACTTCATACTGACCTCACAAATGAAAGGCATGGCCATTTTTGGTGCTCCTCGTTGTGTATGTTATGGCCTCACAGGACCATCATTCTGCAAGCAGCATGTTTGGTCCACCAAGTCGGTTAGCTTACCGTGGTGGAGTTGTCTTCTTCAGGTGTCCTTCCACTGCAGCTATTTTCTGCCTAAGCTGGACATGTTCTTTAGTCCTGTCTGGGTATTACCGAACCCTTTCAAGAGTTGGTAGCCCACCAATAGGTGCTCTGTGGCTGTGTTTCTCCATGCTTTCACATGACTGTATCAATGGATAGTCTTATGTGACTATCTGGTTAGTGTTCAGGGATGATTCAGATTCCTGGGTCAGGCATTCCCAACTGTCCAGGCACTTTGGCAACAGCAGTGTTCATGTCACTTCAATCACGGCCAGTTTCAGGAGCCCTTAGAATTAACCTTTGGTATCAAAGTGAATCAGGTTTTTGTTAAATTGCCTTTGGGATTTGGTTTCTTTTTCACTAAATTTTGATAACCAGTTAAACAGATAAATGTATGCGTCCACAACTACTAGAAAGGCAAAGATTATTATAGAGTATGGTTTGTAAGCTGCTCTTTCACAACAGAAGTACATCTGTTGAGTCTCACCAAGTTTGCCTGAAGACCTCTTAGGACATCTGATGTCAGGAAACGATGTATAAAAGTGTGGAGGCTGCTTCCCTGCCACTGACTGGGCTTTAGAACATAATCTATGGCAATTCCTGCATGTTGCCTTGTGCTACACTGAATGTGAAGAAATGTGACCTAACCACAAATAAAATTACTTTGGTATTGGTTTGGAAGGAGTCTTAACTATAAATACAGATTTTCTTTTTTTTTTTTCTTTTTTTTTTTTTCAGTCAGTTCTTTGGTGTTTTGAGTTCATCCAAAACATTAGCTCCCAGAATCATGTACTCTTGGAAAATCCCACGTGACAGTCAAAGAAAGAGAGGGAGAGAAGGAATGGCAGAGAGAATTCTAACACTTACTGTTTCAGGAATAAGTTGACTGTATAATTCAAAAAGCTCCCAAACAAGTAGATAGAGCCCTTAGTGGATTAAAATAAAAATATAAGATTCTTAACCCCTACAGTTTGCAATGCTGCATGACATACCATTGCTTTAGAGAGCTGAGCACTTGCTGGAAGCAGCTTAGATGACCTAAGAGCACTTCAGTCCCTTGCAAAGGTGGAGCTACCATCCACTGGTAATTAAAAATCCAGCCATGTCACCATGTTTGTAGATGCCGAGAGTACCCTGGCTCATGTTAAAATGGGGTGGAGGATGGGCTAGCAGAGAGGAGATAGCCAAGAGTGTGACAGTCAGAGCAGCAACATGAGATCAAGCGCTTCACCCACAAACAGGCCAGAGAAGCTGAAGGAATGTTTGGAGAATGTCTGTTATGAGGAGAGGCTGAGGGAACTGGGGCTGTTCAGCCTTGAGAAAAGAAAGCTGAGGGGAGACCTTATTGCCCTCTACAGCTACCTGAAGGGAAGTTGTAGCAAGGTGGGAGTTGGTCTGTTCTCCCTGGTGACAAGCAATAGAAGAAGAGGAAATGGCCTGGAGTTGAACCATGGGAGGAGGTTCACGCTGGATATTAGGAAGCATTTCTTTACAGAAAGGGTTGTCAGGCATTGGAATGGCCTGCCGAGGGAGGTGGTGGATTCACCATCCCTGGAAATATTTAAGAGGTGGTTAGATTATTGTGCTTAAGGACATTGTTTAGTGGTTTTTGGTAAGGCTAGGAATAAGGTTGGACTTGATGATCTTGAAGATCTCTTCCAGCTGAAATTATTCTATGATTCTAAATGTCATGGATCCAGTGGGTAAATTGTCTGCTGGTATTGCATTTAAAGGTTTGAAATTTGACAAGTCATTTTAGATATCGATTTGAATTATACAGGACCATGGAATGTATGTACAGAAAATATGCTTATCCCATATTCTTCCAACAAATATATGGGGTATCTCTGAGAATGAAAATAGAAGTTTGAAACATGTAGTCAAGTACACAGAACAAGAACATTTTATTTGCATAATGAATGATAGATGCATAATAGTGCTAAATGCAAAGATTTGATATGACAATAAAATGAAACTTCTGGTAGCATTCATTCTCTCAGAATTTAATCAACAGTGTGAAATTTAAGTTGGCTGTCTGCAACCTGTCTGTTCTGCTGATTTTTTAATTGCCTATTGGTTAATGTGAGGAATCAAAAGGACATACGGAGACAAAATTCAATAGTCAGGTGAGCAGCTTCCTTTCTGTGATTTAGATGACACAGTGGAGTGAGTGATGATAAGTGAGAGTGAAGTGACATTTTAACAATTTTTTTAATGTAAAAATGTCCCCGAGTAGGCTGGATTCATACATACTTCTGGCTGTTCGACATCTCTTGTGTGAAGAAAATCTGTGGTATGTCTTAAGTGGTGAGAAATTTGAGATTAGTGTTGTCTGGCATCACCGTTACATTGCAGAGTGATTGAAATATGGTAGTGAATATGTCCCTGAGAGTCCATATTTGCTACAGGCAGTTTAAGTGGACTGAAATAGTCTTCCAATAAAGATTTTTATGATATCATGTACCATTATCTACCCCAAAAATTTCACAAACAACCAAAGTCCACCAACATAAACTTCCTTCTGTTGCTTATAATATTTGTACCTGCTTTATGCAAATATAACTGGTTTAGTTGTAAGCCACTCTAATGACACTTTTTGTTAATTATTAATGTAAAAATTTAGAGCTTGAATGTGTAGTTTGGAAAGGGGTCAAAAGAAAGTATACATGGATTTGTCACAGAGGCTGTACCAAGAAATGATTGTGCCTCTTTCTATATGGGAGTGAAATCTCATCAACTGAGAAGATTAACTCCTTGTACACATGAAGATTTTGTTACTGTGCTACTTCAGCTTTTACCATTACGGACCACCAGGAAGGGACCTTTGACTCACTGTCCATTGTGCCCTTTGACCTCCCTACTTACTACAGGTGAGTCTATGCTTATTATGTGTGTGCCTGTGTCTTTTTTTAAATACATGCACACTAGGAAGTAAATGAATATGATATGATATGATATGATATGATATGATATGATATGATATGATATGATATGATACAATATGATATCCTTTTTGTTTTAAGAAGCATTGAGATGGGAATATATGAGAGACAATCATCTAGAATTAATTTCACTCTGTGTTAAGCCTGATTTAAGACAAAAAAATATAAATCTGTGTTTAAAAAATCCCATGATTTCCATTTGAAAATAATTGTACGGTAGTTCTCACAATTAGTCATTATATTATCACTGTAAATACCAAAAATATTTTTGAGACAGAAAGGACTAGAATTTTCTCTGCCTACAAGTCACACTGCCATGTTGTTGCAGCATTTTTGTTTTATGCACTACTGTTCCATCACCTTTTTATGTGCAAAATTACACTTGATATATAGTAACAGAGTAGGAAACTAACTCTTGAATAAACCAAAATAATTCAGAAGTATCTCCAGTGCGGAGTATGAAGAAATGCCATAGTTATTTAGCTGAGAAACAAGCAGAAAACAGCTTCTCCAGATTGGTGTAATTTATTAGCTTGATCTTCTGAATATTTATGGTACAAGTAAGATTATTCATATGCATTCGGCTTTAATCTTGCAGCCATGTTCATCTGAATGAAATTAATTGCTTGTGTAGTAAGTGCAGTGAGGATAAAAATGTTTAAATCATACTGAAATTAGAAAGAATTATTAAAATCACTGATGACAGACTGAATAAAAGTGAGATGTACAGTCAGAAGGAGAGGGGACATAGAACTGAATCAGGGAGAGATTTTGAGGGTTACATACTTTCCACTTTTCTATTATTCTTCCCTCAATATACTTCGTCATTCCTACATTAAATGACATTTTGATGAAAAATACAATCAACTCTTTATAAGTGTTTGAAAAAAGATTTTTTAACCTTTACTCAGTTCTCCAAAAAATGTTCAAGAAAACAGTAAGAATACTTTGTTTACCTTAGCACATTATCTTTACAATTTCATCAACTTTAGAAAATTATATTAGATGCTATTTCTTTGCCTACCACACAGCATTATGGATGAAAACCTAGAATTTTCAGTACATATATTTTCAGTGCATAGATGACAAGTGCTATGGTTTTGTCTTGATGTTACCTTCCAAACTTTTAGAAAGTGCAGATTATAACCCCCTGTCCAGGTGTTTCTTGATTAAGTTTGTGCCTGCAAGACTGTTTGTCTTCAAAAGTTAGGTTCTAAATGGATTGACAAGGTAGCAGAATGAATGGACATGAGTTTGGAAACAGCAGTTTTACACTTGCCCCTTGCTGTGTTTGACTCAATAATAAAAAATGTAATCAGGAGTTTTATTTGAAAATCACAATTCAAATGTAGAATTGTCATTGTTTAAACCCAGCCAGCAACTGAACACCATGCAGCCTCCCCCCTCCCAGTGGGATGGTGAGAAGAATGAAAAGAAAAAGTAAAACTCATTGATTGAGATAAGACCAGATTAATAACTAAAATAAAATATAAGAATAACAATAAAAATACAATTATTATAATAATTCTAACAAAATGAAATATAATAAAGAAAGAAATAAAACCCAAGAAAAGACAAATGATTCAGAAAGCATTTGCTCACTACCTGCTGACAGATGCCTGAGCAGAGATCTGCCCCCTGTCCCGGCCAACTTCGCCCAGTTTGTATACTGGGCATGATGTTCTATGGTATGGGATATGCCTTCAACTAGTTTGGGTCAGCTGTCCTGGCCATGATCCCTTCCAGCTTCTTGTGCACCTGCTCACTGACAGCACAGAAAACTCAGGATAAACACTGCTTAGCAACAACTGAAACATCAGTATGTTAACAGCATTATTCCAGCACTAAATCCAAAACACAACTCTGTACCAGCTACTAGGAATAAAATTAATCCTATCCCAGCAGAAACAAGGAAAGGAATTTAAGGAAGAAACTTTTATTAATATTTCCTTAATACACAGGTGCTGACTGAAACAACTGCCAGTTCACACAAGACAACTATTTTCTATACAAAAGTTGCCTGTGAAGTTTAAAGCAGCAAACTGTATAGAATAGTCCCATTGTATACTGTCAAACAAGTGAAACATTTAAGTGTGAATAGAGTACATGTCCACATAATTATTGTGGCCATGGGCTAATGCATTTGCACTTGGGTCCATAAACATTTATATTATATGACTACCTGGAGTGTTAAATCACCTGTTTGGGTGTGCTTTTGCTTGCCATTGTGGCAGTGAATGGGGGTTTTCTACTTATTTGCAAAACAGACAACCGGTTTTCACTTGCATTCTGTACTTTCCCACCAGAAACTTGCAGATGGATGGTAAGTGTTTGAACTTCATTTCAAAAAGCTCCCTTGGGCTGTGTGGGAGTTCACCTATGAAAGAGAAGATTTTATCAGTGCAGCTAGATGTTTATGAGGACCTTATGCTACATTCAAATTGAAAGGCATTATGCTATCATGACTCTTGAAAAGTAGAATTCTTGAACATATCATCCAGCATGAAGGCCTCTAGCACTGTCTGACAGCAAAGTCCTCTGGCGTTCAGAACACAGAGCTCTCCATTGTCTGATATCCTAGAAGCAACCCACTGAGGATTAAGACTCAAGCATTCTTTTATTTCACAAGGTTTTTTTATTTTCCCTTTTCCTCCTTCCTGCAGATACTTTTCTGCCTTTCACCCTTGAAGTTCCTCCATTGAATGGACAACTAAGAATCAGAATATAGTCAAAGACACTTTATTCATATGGCTTGAAATCTTCTCTCTTTCACACCATTCTCTTCCTGCACAAATCAGTTGGTTTTGGTGACAATTTTTATCTAATTAAGGGGTAAAAAAGTCCTGAATAAGACTCACAGTATCTTGCCTTAATTACTTTTCTGCAGAAAATGCTTTGATTGAATGACTTCTTAGTTTTTGAAGTGAATGTATATTTGTTATTAAGACCCTACTTTCATTCTCACCTGCATCATGCATGCAGTACTGATTGACAGCTCAGGGGGCATTTTACTGTCACTATGGATTTTTGTGGATGATCACCTGCTTATCATAAAATGGTACATTAGAAAGTTAGAAAGTAGAATGGTTAATACTGGAGAGAAGAATAAACCCTGAAAGATGCAAGCAAAGCAAATCATGTGGTTACTTCTTTGCTTGTCACTAGTTGTCCTGAACAAGCAACATGGGAGTTGGTGAGGCTTACAGTTACCTAAAAGTAATTCCTATATATATATATTACCAAATTCCTACATATACATATTACCTAAAAGTAATTATTATTAGAGAGATGCTGCAAAGGAAGCAGCACCATCAAGGAGAAATGGCAAAGAATGGCAATTATAAATGTACTTGACTAGTGGTCAGTGGTGAGATAAATATCTCTTTCCTTGCCTTGTTGTGTGCCATTCCTTTCTTCTGAAGGAAAACTGCCACAGTGTGCTTTGTTTTTTGCATCTGGAGGTTTATTTTCTTGATGTGTATCTTCACTTGAAAATCATATGAAAGTACTAAGTATTTGATGCAGGTCAGGGATATGGATAGAAGAAAACCTGGCATATATGCTAAGAGTTTGCCAGTGAAGAGGAATATTTTAACATTCAGTTATTGCTTGCTTTCATTACATGCACTCCCTGCAGATCAATATTTGAATATTACTCTAACATATTTAAGAAAATTCATAATATATACTGCTCCAGCCAACTTACAGAGATATGTGCTGCATCTTTTAAGACCAGACTTTTAAAGTAATATATAGTAGGATTTTCAAAAGTTCTTTCTTGATTTTGATAGTTAACTTCCCTTGAAATACAGAGAAGATAACACCAAGAAGGGTTTGCAAATGCTGATCCTATCATGAACCTCAGATGCATCAAAAAGGTAGAAAGGAGGACACCGGGAACTACTAACCTGTCAACCTCACCTCTGTTCCTGGAAAGATCATGGAACAAATCCTTTTAGAGGACAGGGAGGTGATACAAGACAGTCAACATGGATTCACCAAGGGCAAGTCCTGACCAAGCCAGAGGTCCTCTATGTTGGAGTCGCTACATCAGTGGTCAAGGTAAGAGCTATGTATGTCATCTATCTGGACATCTGTAAAGCCTTTGACAAGGTCCCCCACCACATCTATCTCTCTAAATTGGAGACATATGGATTTGATGGGTGGACTGTTTGGTGGACAAGGAATTAGTTGCATGGTTTCATCCAGATAGTGGTGGTCAATGATTTGATGTCCAGATGGAGATTGGTGACAAGTGGTGTCCCTCAGGGGTCCATACTGGGACCACTGTTTGCTGTCTTCATCAGTGACATAGACAAAAGAATCAAGTGCAGCCTCAGCAAGTTTGCAGATGATACCAAGCTGAGTGATGCAGTTGACATTCCAGAGGGACTGGATGTCATCCAGAGGGACCTGGAAAAGCTTGAGAAGTGGACCACGTGAAACTCATGAGTTTCAACAAGGCCAAGTACAAGGTCCTGCACCTGGATTGGTGCAATCCTCATTATCAGTACAGGCTGGATGATGTGATTGAGAGCAGCCATGCAGTGAACTTTGAAGTTGCTGGAGGATGAAAAGCTGGACATGAGCTCGCAAACTCATGTGTCTCTCTCCACTGCAGGGGAGTTAGATGGACTACATGATCTCTAAAGGTCCGTTCCAACCCAAAACATTCTGTGATTCTGTGATTCCAAAAGCTACCTGAAAATCTGGTACTTGACTCCTCAAGAATCTCATATGTGACTGTCACTGGCATTGTCACTTTATATGTTCACAAACTCAATCAATAATATGACAGCTCATCATTTGTTTTATTTAGGACCAAAGGTTCCTTGTACATGATACATTATATAACTAAAGAACAGTGCTATATTTATTTTATATATATAGAAAAAATAAGGATTCCATTAACCAGTAGATTTATATAGCTGGAGCTGCAATATAACAAATTTATTACATTATTCTTATAGGTTTGGGTTTGGGTTTTTTTCCCTTTATGTAGAAAAAAATACAAGAACTAAGTTTTGTCAGTCTTTTCTTATCTTAAAACAAATAGGAAGGAAAATGCCTGAAAAGGAGATGAGGCTGTAGTGAAACATTGTCTGATGTGAGGGTGATAGCATCATAGCTGTATAAATGTGTATGTGTGAGCAACTGGTAAACACAAAAGGGTAAGAATTGCTTGAGGTGTGGTGGAAGAGATTAATGTGGGAATATATCAAAGCAGTGGATGCAGAGAAGAGGAGAATGGGAAGGAAAAAGGACTGCTAGAGCAGAAGTCTTCAAAATACAGAAAAAAAAAAGGGGGGAAAGAGTGCGTGCATATTTTATATACACTGTGTTGTGTGTCTCTTTAATGGATGACATTTAGTGGACAGATAGAACTGTTGTTTTCTTTCTAGTAAATAAAGTGCTTCCTCTTTAGGCTTGGTTTTCATACCAGTTATAATGAGGCTTCATTTCAGTGATGCCAAGAAGTGTGTAATTTGCATGTGCAAATTCAAGATTAATATGAGTGAACTATGTTAGTTTTATTAATCTGTTGTTGCCTATATGCAATGTCTTGTCTTTTTGTCCCTCTAGGCTTTCGTGTTATCCTTAGACAACTTAAGTACACAGACTATTTTTTTAGCCATGATTATGTACTTTTGCATGATTTTAAATCAAGTATTTTAAAAAAAAAATAAAATTAAGAGGTTTTATAAACTTCCATGTTTTTCATTTCTTTTTCTTTTTTTTCCTCCTGGGCTTAAACAAAAGCAATGCAATTGTTTGTGTTCAATGAATATATAGTATTTTGAGACTCTGTCTCTCAAAATAGCTATTCAAATTGGAATCCTGTAGAATTTTATAATTGCTCTGGACCTCTGAGTCATCTGCAGAAATATTTTTAATGATCAATCGACCATAAAACTCATAACTTTTATTTGAAGTCCCTCATCAACAAATTGATTCTATATTTCCATATGATTAAGGAATCCTTCCAGTTAGGGATTTGCTTTAAAAGATGAAGAAATAAGGAAACAAAGAGCAATTCCTGCTTCTAAGGGTGAAACATTCTACACTAACAGTGCAATAAGATTATTAAAAGTGAGCATTTGACTAATTTCCAGTGTGCCCCTCATACACACGATCACAGCTTCCATCTTAGAAAGTGAGGGATAAAACAATTTCTTCCCTTGCATGCAATTCCTTCTTAACACAGGATTAAAGGTTTATACAAAGAGGCAGGACAAAATTTATTAACTTGGCAACCACACTGTTTTACCAAACACTACTGGTACTGAAGCTGAAATATATGTATATGTTATTTAAAAACAAATTTCACGTTTTAGCATTAGTGACAGGTGAGCTGCATTGGTAATTCCATCCTTTGTAGCCTGTCTAAAATAACTCTATGCAGCTATTCATGCATGTAATTCAGCTACCTGATTCATTAACATTTAAACAGTCTGTTAGGCAATGACCATAAATTAATGCCTTACAGATTCCTGGCAAAAGTATGTTTAACAGCCATTGAAACACTAAAACCTTGTCGAGAAAAGATACTTACATGCTATGCAGTAGCAAACATATATGTTTTATCTTACTCCATAGTATGCCTGTTTAAGGGTGGCATTTAATATCACTGGGGCCTACTATAGGGAAATATGATGATTATATGGGAGGAGGACAAATACAAGTAATACTTAACTACAGGTAAATGGTAACAGGGCTACCTGAGTCTGGAAATGGCCAATGATGCAGGGTCTAATTCAGAATACTTTTAAAGCAATGGAAAGATTCCTATGGGTGGAAGGAAAAAGACTCCTGACTGCCCACCAGAGAGCTGAAGTAAGCCACACTTCTCTGAAACATATTTTGAGTCCTGTTGTGTTTCTATGTCACAAAGAAGTGGATTGCAGAAGTAGTTGGGAAAATCTTATCCCATTTTATTGACAAAGGTTGATATCCCTATTTCTTAGTAGCCATTTTAAGCTGTTTAGAATGCTGCACTATGGCAGTGGTAGGTAGATGTTACCCCAAAGCCACTCATCTGTGGATTGTTCTCCCTGCTGTCACAAGTCTTTTATGATTTTGCCTCTACCATTGTGTAGTACTTCATAATTTGAGCTCATCTTGGTTAGGCCCATTAACAACACCTTCATTTTCCCTAGTAAACATACACTTCTGGCATTGAACCCTAGCACCATGATAAAGGATATACAGCTGGGCTTGTGTATATTACAAAACCATGAACATCTGCTCCATATTCTTTACCATGAGAGTATGTGAAGGAGTTTAAGGACACACAAATCTAATGGGATACAGGTTGAAATATGGCAGGAGTCAGACCTGATATCAATATTATGTGCTGTAAAAGATCTTCAGATCAGAGACACTTAAAACCATACTGAGGTGCTTTTGAGGAAGAACTACTGGGTTCATATCAAAAGAATGCAGGATTAGTCTAGTATCTTTCCAACAAGTGATGAGGGGAAGGGAACAGATCCTTGGAGTAATGTGAAGATCTACATTTTTTTAATGATCATTGGACTTCAATATGTATGTCTTTTGATACAGTAAGTACAAAATCATAGAATCATTTAGGTTGGAAAAGACCTTTAAGATCAAGTCCAACTGTGGACCTAACATTGCCAAGTCCACCACTAAACCATGTCCTTAAGTACCACATCTACATGGCCTCCATACCTCCAGGGATGGTGGCTCAACAACTTCCCTGGGCAGACTATTCCAGTGCTTGACAACCCTTTCTGTGAAGAAATTTTTCCTAATATCCAAATCTAAACCTCCCCTGGCCAACAAAAAGCCATTTTCTCTTATGCTATTGCTACTTGGGAAAAGCATTCAACATATTCATCCATGACCTGGATGAAGGGATAGAGTGTACCCTTAGCAAATTAGTTGATGATACAAAAGTAAAAGGAGTGGCTGGCATTCCAGAAGGCTGTGCTGCCATTCAGCAAGACCTGGACAGGCTGGAGAGTTGGGCAGAGGGGAGCCTAATGAAATTCAACAAAGACAAGTGTGGAGTCCTGTACCTAGGGAGGAATAGCCCCCCATGCACCAGTATAGGTTAGGGGCTGACCTGTTGGAAAGCAGCTCCATGGAGAAGGACCTGGGGGTCCTTGTGGATAACAAGTTCACCAGAAGAATGCTCTTGTGGCCAAGAAGGCCAATTGTATATTGTGGTGCATTAAGAAGAGTGTGACAAGCATGTTGAGGGAGGTTTTCTTTCCCCTCTACCCTAGTGAGGTCACATCTGGACTATAGTGTCCAACTGTGGTCTCCTCAATTCAAGCAGGACAGGTAACTATTGGAGAGAGTCCAAGAGAGGGCTGCAAAGATTATGAGGGGACTGGAGCATCTCTGTGGTGAGGAAAGGCTGGGAGACATGGGTCTGTTTAGCATGGAGAAGAGAAGACCAAGAAGGGATCTTAAAAATGCTTATAAATGCCTCAAGGGTGAGTGTCAAGAGGATGGAGCCAGTTTCTTTTCTATGGTGCCCAGTGATAGCACAGTGGGTAATGGGAGCAAACTAGAATACAAGAAGTTCCACCTAAACATGAGAAACTTCTATGAGGGTGATGGAGCACTGGAAAAGGCTGCCCAGAGAGGTTGTGGAGTCTCCTTCTCTGGACACTTTCCAAACCTGCCTGGATGCATTCCTGTGGATCCTTCTTTATCAGGAGGGTTGGAGTAGATGATCTCCAGAGGTCCCTTCCAACCTCTACCATTCTGTGATTCTGTGAAAAGAGACCAACCCTCAAATCCTACAACCTTCTTTCAGGTAGTTACAGAGAGCAAGAAGGTCTCCTCTCATCCTACTTTTCTCCATGCTACACAACCCCAGTTCCCTCAGTTACTTCTCATAAGACCTGTGCTCTAGAACCCTCAACAGCTTTATTGCCCTTCTTTGGACATGCTCCAGCATTTCAATGTCTTTCTTGTAGTGAGGGGCCCAGAACTGAACACAGCATTTGAGATGCAGCTTCATCAGTGCCAAGTACACGTGGACAATTACTTCCCTTCTGATGGCCACACTGTTTCTGATACAAGCCAGGATGCCATTGGCCTTCTTGGCCACCTGGGCACACTGCTGACTCATATTCATCTGGGTATTGGCCAATACCTCCAGGTTCTTATTTGCTGGATAGCTTTCCAGTCACTCTTCCCCAAGCCTGTAGCATCGCCTGGGGTTGTTGTGACCCAAATGCAGGACTAAACACTTGGCCTTGTTGAACCTCACACCATTGGCCTTAGCCCTTTGATCCAGACTGTCCATATCCCTCTGTAAAGCCTTCTTACCCTCAAGCAGATAAATGCTTCCACCCATCTTGGTGTCATCTGCAACACTGGCAACACTAGTTTAAAGGTCAAAATGGAAACGAAGAATTTCAGGGAAAAAAAAAAAAGTCTATCTTTCCTATGTAATACATATGATTACATTTTTTGTTGCTTGCAACCAACAGCAGAAACAGTTTGGTATTATATTATCAGGTGCTACTACTTTTCCAGTTCTGGAAACTGTTGCCATGTATTTCAGGAGCCTAATCATGGCAACTGAGTTGATAATTGTTTTCTTACCCATCACCCACTTGAATAAATCTTTCTTGGCCAATTAGTACGTTATTATCCCACAACAGGATTTTCTCAAAAAAAAAAAAAGAAAAGAAAAAAAAAGCATTTATGAGCTACTGATACGTCTAGCTAGTGTTTGTTGGCGTGTTTAATAATGGAAGAGGTTCCCACATAGTTTTCCAATGGCTGTGTTGCACAATCTGAACCTCTGCTTTCTGAACAACTGAATTAACTTTGCCTTTGAAGAGATGGTTTTGCTGCAGGGCATGCAGTGCACTCCTGTCTTGTGATGGCCAGCCAGTGGATCAGTTATAGTTTAAATAATCGAAGATCCTACATTTCTTAACTATTCTAAGAGATAGCCTGAAAATATGTGGTGGGAACCCACTTGACTGGCAGCTTAATGCTCTGTTCCCATGTCATTAACAGCTCATTGTATTCCTGGTCACGTGGACAGACAGACTGTACCACAGGCTATGTGCAAGGCCCTTGTTTGGACTCAGGAAAAGTAGATCTGAAAGAAATATGGGCTCCTCACAGCTCCCAGTAAAATCAAACCAATTGATTTTACTGATATGCAGAAGAACTTTTCTTGGTAAACTCTTTGGGAAACTGTGGCTCTGTGGGCTGAGGTTTGATTCAAGTATGTATTGAAACACCCAAATTAAGAGTTTACTATTGCCTTTAAAACAGAAATGGCAACTGGAGTCTGGAAAAGTCATCTTTTTTTTTTATAACCTCTTAGTTGCCATGGATGTTTTAGACTTGGAAAAAATGAAAGAGAGAATTTTTTAAGGGCATAAGTGATTATTATACTCAATAATTTTTCCATAGTGCTTTAATTGTGTACTATTACCATAAATGTGCATAGCTTTATTTTACTGAACTTCTTTGAGATATTTCAAAATATAATAAAATAACTTCTTTAATTATTCAATGTTATTGGTCATCCTTATTTTCTTGTACACTATAACTGTAGATTGATACAGATACAGCTACAATAGTTTTGGGGAAAATGTTCTGGAGAAACAGAAACATGTTTAAAATTAATTATTGTGACTTCTTTTCCTCTTTGCTTTCCTATTTATTGTAATTACATTATTGATTAACTCTGTATGATTAGTCCATTTCTAAGTGAATGTAACCTGTTTTGATTGGCTAAATCATAAATCAGGAAGTATTTAATGATTTCTTTAGCATTTTATACTCATTAGAAAATAACCTATATAAAAATCAGTGCTTCCATATACATAATGAATGTGTGGGTGCTGTCTTGTCATTTTTAACTTCATTTCCTTTCAGACAACTGATGTAGTTCAGTGAATTCTTGATTAGTCATCACATTTTGGTTTTGACTACACTTGAATACAACCTTTAAAAAGGTGAAACATTAGAAAATATTTTTGAGATGCTCATATTGACTGATTTCATTTTTAGATTTCTTTTATATTAAATTTCAATACTTTATTAGTCATCACAGACATATCTCTGTGATTTACAGAACTGTGTTTTAATAGACACCACAGTGCCATGGAATAGAGATGTCTATCTATGAATGTCTTTCATTATCTAGTTATTTTGTATAGTATTTTTAACTCTTTTAAGCATTGTATTTTTTTTTAAGGTACATCTAACTGCTGGTATTTTTAGAACTCTTCACATAAGCAGTGTTTTTCTAGTAACATTTTCAAGTCTGTGAAATTAAACACATTTATTGCAATAATAATTCTGCCTAGACACAAACTAGCATATTTCCAGTGAATAAGTGGAATTTTGCAAAAATGTATCAAGCAAAATGCTTCATAATTTGCATTCTATAAAGTTAATACAGGCAACTTTGTCATGAAATATTACCTACTTTCTAAAATTATCGCTCTTTCATGATGAAAAGCAAACACATTTTCCAATCTATCCTTAGGTCTGGGAAGAGGAAGGCATTGACTATTTATTACCGGATGTTCTTGTTAAGTCTTAATATATTGCATCAGTTGTATACATCATCATTATGCATAGAAATACATAATAATTGCCCCAATCTCTCATAAATAAAAATATTCTTTACGATACTGGGAAAAAAAAAATAAAAAAATAGAATGTTGGTATCCATTCCACTGAAGCCTGTTCTGTGGGAAGACTTGGCTTTTTGCATCATCCAGCACAACTTTCTAGTTCCTTAGAGGTTTACAGGGAAGTCTCTGTTTATGATGTTGGCCCAGAAGGCCTGTCTCTGTCTTTTCTGGATAGTTTTGATTTTCCCATGTTTACCAGTTGAGAAGTTACTGTTAGCAGGACCATACCAGTAAGAGCATATGTTTAAATAAGTAGGACAGATAAAGGCTGCTGACAGGCTGATACAAGTGAACTGATTTGCCTATTTGGTCAGTGGAACTTGGGACTGCTTATCTAATACTGTACATGTGTTTCAATAAATTAGGTTTGCAGAGACCAGAATTTAAAGTTTCTTCAGAAACTATCACATCATAACTTCTTCCTCATCGTGACATTGCGATTACATTTGTAATTCAGTCCTGATTTACATTTCAGTACATGTTCATCTATGACTGTTTAGCTCATCTCTATATCTCACAAGGTTTTCCAGTAGCCTTCCAGACTAGTATGAGAAAAGCTGTATGGATTTTCAGTTTTTGTGTTCTTTACTTAAACACCTCATTATATTTCTAGTTTCATATTTTAAAATGACTTGTTAATCAAAAGTTACTTGTGAAGTTATTTTAATTTTTAAATTAGAATATTTTTTTCACTGAAAAAAAAAAAAGGAAGAAAAAAAAGTGGATTCATGCTTATATCTGTAAGCACAGCACAATACCTAAATTAGCAAATCAAGATGTAGTCAGCTCTCACATTGGAATTAAGAAAGTTGCTGGCTTTCCTCCCCCTTCCCATTTTTTTTAGCCTCAGATCTTTTTCAAAGATATAATAAATGGTTTTGCACAATGGCTGAGTCTTAATTTATTCCATTTGAATTATTTAGCATTCATTTATATAATATTGGAACATTTTATTTCAGGATATAACATTTACCATGTTGGGGGTGTTTTTGCAAAGAGAAACATATAAATCTTAAGATGAAGTTATTTGTAACACAGTTTTTTCCATGTTTAGCTTGATAAATCAGGCATTAATGATTGGTTGTTATAGTAATACAGGATGCAAAGGTCCTACAATATCAGATAACTTTGGGTTCTGTCAAAACCCATGGTGTTCAGAGGAATCCTTTTACAGAGTGTAAAAATAAAGTCAGTGTGCTAGCTATTGGCATTCATTACAGGGGAAACCATGTAAAATAGAGCAGATGCTCTGAGCGAGAATGACATTATATGTCTGCAAAGGTAAGGTTTCTTTTTGCTTTTAGACATTTCTTGAGACATAGGAATTTATTGAAATGCATATTGTTTCAAATGTCTAGGAAGGGAGATCAGCTGTTAGAGTGGAATCAAGACACTGAAACAGATCAAAAAATGAGCAGAAATATCTTTTGGAGAAAAAAAAGAAAAGCAAGTCATGCATTTTTGTAACAAAAAAGGTGGAAATAGTAATAGAGTTTGTCTGCTATATCCACGTAGCTCAAGGGGAATGAGGGAGAGATGGGACTCAACTTGTCCCACACTCATGAGCAAATCAAATCCTGGTGCGTTTTCATCAACTGTCAGAAACAGACAGATATTTCTTTGGGGCCAGGCAGGAAATTAGGCTATTAAGTTACAGCTTTTTCATTGCCCTTGTCATTCTCTTCTCCTATCCTACAGATGTTCTATCAAAGCAAGTCGTTGTAACCATTTATCTTTCCAAACTTAAAATATTTTTTCCAGAACTAATTTTTTTTCCCTCAGTACTTGAGGTCTTTGTACTCTGTGTCTTGGTTCCCTGATCTTGTATGGATCTAAGATTAATTTGCACTAGCAAGGAGTTCAACAACAAAATCAATTTCAATTGGGTCAGGTGAGGTCACTCCCAGCTCAGTAGTGTGAGGAGAGAAATAGATTATCATTCTGGGAACACTATTACTTCAGAATGGAGGAAAAAATAAATTGTTCATTAACGATCTTCACAACAGTTTTCATAACATTGCAAACAATTAATTTTTTGTTTACTTTCTTCAACAATGGTATACCGATTTATATACGAATAATTAATGTTACAAAAAGCTTTTGTATTCCTTTAAATGAATGGAATATGATTTGTTAACTGACTGGTAGCATTGCACTAGAAATGTGACACTGTCAAACTGATACAGCACTACCTTTGATAGGTCTTTTTATATCCTTGGCATGTAGCAGGTGTAAATTAAACAACAACATTCCCTTTGTTAGGTATTCCATGCACCGTATCACCAAAGGGCAATTATAGTTAGAATTTAAGTTATACCTTTAAAGATAATATTTTTAATTTTAAAAAAATGTTTAAATGTGTATAATTTAATTTACAAGGAAAGAAAACCCATCCTATCTACAAAATCTGTTATTCATTGTCTGTCTTACCTCATAGCTTTGAAGGATAGAAAGAAAAAGGAAGCATCATCAGCTTAAAATGGTTAATAAACCTTAGTATTTATTGTGAACTAGATTTTTATTTTTTTTTTTCCATCAGTTACAGAATTCTAGTTAAGAAAATGTTTTGTGTCTCTCTGTAGCATGTGCATTCCTCTTTGTTGATACAGAATCATATTTTTAGGTGAGTTAGAGCTGTATGGTTCCTTTAGCTTCAGGACAGCTGTGCAAGCCTGTGCTAGATGAAGTTCTGTCCCACACAGTCTAAGAGGAAGGTAAAGCTGCTTCACGGAAATTGTTGGGCCATGTCCTTATTTCTGCTTTGTGCATTTTAAGTTTTTGTGTAATCTGAACTGAAGAATGATGTGTATGATCATAGGTTATCTAAGTTAAAATCTGTATTCTTCTGTCTGTAAAATATCATTCTTTGGAGTTGAAGGTTCCATATATTTACGTTGAATAGAAAACAGGAAGTGAAAGTACTTTAAGAAGATTCCTTTATGAAACACAATTTTTCATTAAAAGAAAAGAAAACTATTGGAATTATTTCATTTGTGGTGTAGCAGCCCTGCCTTCAGGTGTTGACCTTAATCAACTTCATTATATGCAAAAAAGATTCAAATTTTCTGGGTCAGATTCTCCCCAAGTGTATTTTCCCTGAAATCTGTGGAGTAACACCAGCAAAGAATCTCTCCTAATGATCTCAAATTTCCTCCAGTTCCTCTTTGTGTGATCAAAATGTGCAAAATGAAATAATCCTAATAATCATTCCTTAGAGAAAAAGATACTAGATATATGTTTCTCTATCTGCAAGAGTTTGAATTAAAACCTCCATCAATATAGACAAAATTTTAATCTTTGTGAAAATACGGGTTTAGATGATTAACTACCTGAACACCACAGGAAAATTCCTAACCTGGAAAAACCTACAGTCAAATTTTATTGTATTGCAAAAATTAAAATCCTTTCTTCCCTTTCTCAGGGCCAGAGATTTTAGCAAGAGTTAAATAAGTTCTGGACGGTTTACTGTTAATATACAAGGTTTCTTTAAAACAAATTTGCCTCATTGCCACGTACTCAATGTTTTGGCAGATACTTCACTTTCAAAATATCAGTGATTACTATTCAAACTATTGCATTACACAGAGCATTGGAAATATATCCCTAAATGCTGTGGTATTTGGCAATAATATATTTTAGGCTTTACACTTGCATGAGGCTTTTAAATTTTCAAAGGGCTGAGTGAAGACTCCTTGATTATATTTTCATCACTCTGTGAACTAACAATAGTTCAGGACTAATCTCTCAATAATCCAGATGGGAAAAAAAAGGATGTAAAGAATATAAAGGTAGGATCTGTACCAATGTTTGCCAAATTGCCCTTCAGGCCAAAATTGTTATTCCGGTGACTCATAATACAAGATATTCCTAAGTTTCCACTGTAAAATTATATAGGTCCTTAAAGTAAAATATGTGAGACTTCCTACTATGGAGGGTAGTTTGAATACTTTGTAAGCACATGAAAATCAGACAAGCATATAGCACTAGTTCCACAGAACACTTCTCCAGTCAATAACCAGCTCTTACCTATTAATAGCCCTTATAAGTGCTCTTATAAAATGTAAATTTATAAAATGTATGCATTTTATAATTTTATATTAGTTTTATGATTTATAATGTAAAATAATTTTAATTGTATATAACTATATAGTTTATATAAAACGTAACTGGAATTTTAGGATGCTTAGTATGATAATCACTGGGCATAGCACAAATGTATTTGTATTAAATCTGGATTAACTGATACCTTGAATTGTGCCATTCTTCCTTCAGGGGCTAATCTAAAGGCCATTTGATGTTTGTTAGCTTGGCTCAGCTGCAGGAGAGTTCATTGTAGCTCCTGTTATAGTTAACAAAAAGGTTCTTCAGATTTTATTAGCTACAAAGAAAAAGGTCATACAACAAGGTTCTGGGGTAGGACACTGGTGAGGAAATGAAGTGGTTTTTATAGGACTACTTAGAGCTGAAAACTAGTGTTTAGTCTAGGTTCACATTTGATCATGGGTTGATATACAAGATACCTGGCCTGCTGACTACAAATGGGATGCACCTGTCATGGAGGGAAAAAAGGATTCTGGGGCAGGAGTTAGCAGGGCTCATTGATAGAGCTCTAAACTAGTTTTGAAGGGGGAAGAGGGTATAACTGGGCCTGTTATGAGTAAGCCCAAAGGAAGCATTCCAGGGCTTACAGGATGGTGTGCTAGTGAGGACTCTCGCTCTGTCCTCTCAGAGAAGACAAGGGATAGGCATGCAATGAGAAATGAAGAGGTAGGGCCAGTTGTTGATGTTTTAGAAGTCAGGGAATTATCTGAGAAGCATCTGGTAGGAAATGGGACCCACACTCACAAAAAGGCGCTGGGATCATTAGCTCATTTGATGTGCATCTCTAGGAATGCATGTAGTATGAGCAACAAAGAGGATGAGATTGAAGCCATGATGAAAAAGAAAAGCTATGACATAGTGGCCATTACAGAAACATGGTGAGATGCCTCAAACAACTGGAGTGCCATAGTTGATGGCTACAAGCACTTCAGAAGGGATAGACTGTAGGGATTGGTAAGAGTAGGACAGAAATAGTTGTTATCTAGAAGTAGTTATGCTAAGGCCTGCAAGGCCGAAAAACAGCCAACACTGCCCCAACCTTGAGGAGATAAGACTAAGGATGAGAAAAGCAGAAGCACCTGGCAAAACAGGAGGATAAGAGGAGAAAAACAGGGTGCTGAAGGAAGAACACCAAGAGAATCGCCAGCCAATTAAAAGTGTTTGAAGTGCGCGTGGACAGACTCTGGGTTTGAGTGTGGGGCCAATTAGAAGTGACCTGGGTGCATGATCAGTGTTGTCTCGTGTATAAATATGGCCTGTTGCACTTCATAAAGCCACTTCTGATTACAACCATATTGGTTGTGCTGTCGGAGTGTCCCTGCACGCTACATATAGGTATAATACAATATTAAAATATTGTATTAATATTAATAAACATTAACAACATTAGCAAACATTAAAAAACATTAACAATATTAAAAACATTAACAGTTTCACTAAGATTCCCTGCTTTGGTCAAGTATAAAGACATTGCTGTGTAGTAACTCCCCACTCTTTTAAGAATACTTTCCTATTCTGATGTGCCCAAGGCTTAAAAGTGACATGAGGTAAGCATCGCCAGAGGATGCAGAAGGCGGTGTGACTCTCGTTTGGCTTATGGGTATGCTGGGATGTGGAGGAATTGCAAGTCCTGCTACGTTCTAAATGAGCAATTCTCAAACTGAAAAGGGATCTGTGGACTCGGATCACATTTTGCAAGAAGCCCCATGAAAAGTTACTCTGGTCTTCAGCTTTTTGTTTTGAGTCCCATGCTGTCTCTCCTCACACATCATAAGGTCCCTTTAAAAATTCTGGTTCTTTTTCATCATAAGACAGAAAGACTGGAGGAAAGCAGACAAAAAGCTAAATTTTCGTAATAACTCACTGTTTGCATTTTTGTTCTTTTATTCAAAAACATACTTTTAAATGCGGCATTAGTATTTCCCCCAGTTATCTGTGCCAGACAAAGGTTTTCAGCGTACCACAACGTACTGAGTAAATTCCTCTTAGGTGTAACGTGCATAACTGTTTTGTTTATGATGCTTTAATTGTTATGGAGCAAGAGAAAAATGGGTTGTTGGAAGAAACAAACTGTAAGGCAAATATAAACAAAAGTAAAATACTGTACTAGAAAACATCAACGCTCTTCCAAGACAATAAGAGAACACACAGTATGGGGTGGTGTTTCTTGTTTCCAGAAAAGCCTGAAACTAAGAACAAGGAAGGGATACTGTAACCTGAAGGAGCTAGCCTATAGAGGAAGGTTAAAGTCAGATCTTCTGCTGGAGATGAGGAAAAGAAGAAAAACGTAGCAGGACTATTCCATGGAGTGAGTGCCTTCCTGGTGAGTGCCTTCCCACCTTTGAAAGCAGTGGTGTCCTAGATACCAGAACCAAAGCACATGCAATAGTAGCCAGTTTGTCCAGGCTACTCTGCCTCTAGCTGTAGGTTATGAAATACCATAACTGACATCTAAAGTCACAGTCTACAGGACACACCTGGGCTGGGAGAGGAATTGTGTCCTTAAACACAAGCAGACTGGCATGTTCTGCCCACTGAGGGTTGCATTCTGAAAGCTACTAAAAGAAAACAGCATGTAACTGGGTTATTTCCTTTCTATTATTCTCCGTTAATAATGTTCCCCTTTTGTACCAGACTTTTTGTCTACCTTTATTTTCTAGTTAATGCAAATGAGTATCTCTGCTTCCCCACTTTGACGTTTTAAGCTAATTAGTCTGATTTTAGGACCAGAATGGCCTAGGGACTAAATATACCCACTTGACTTCTTTATCTGTCTTCTGCACTACATGTCTTTTCACCCTGAGCTGTGGTCCACTGCCCTCATCCAGCCAGGGTTAAAGGTTAGCCTTTGGCTTTAGCACAGGTACATATGTCCTCCAACAATCTTGGAGTCTAAGGGGATGACCATGTCCAAAGGAGGTGTCAATGTGTTACCTGGATCAGCTGGTTAAGCCTGTCTTTGCTTAGTGTTGTCTTAAGTAAAGCACACAGTCATGCCCTATAACATGCGCTGTGCTTTACTCCATGCTGGTTCTGTATACATAACAATGTACATATTATTGCCATTAAATTAATGATTATCTAAAAAGTCTTAAATCAGAAAATAATTTGGACAGAGTACTGTAATGTTAGGAAAAGACTAATGTAGATTTTTTTTCTGCAGGCTTACTATGGCTCTCTACACATAAAGTAACTGTGTGATCACTGACTTTTCTTTTTCCAGAGGTTTCCTACCTCCTCTGCAGGGTTCAGGGAACCTCACCAGTGTTAAGTTAAGATACTTTATCCAAACCTTCTATCGAATGCATCTTATTAGTTATTATAATTTATTGTGCATCACTACACATGAAGACCTTTCTATGGTGCTTCTCATTTAATTAAAAAACCACAAAACAAACAAAAAACCACAAACAAACAAAAACCAACACACAAAAAAACCCCACAAACGCTGCCAGATCATTCTCAGAAGATCTTTGTGGTTATCTTTCCTTAACAAACAGGGAACTGAGACAAACATGGATTTAAGCCTAAATTTTAAGTATTTGCTATACCTAAACCTTGCTTCAGAATATTTATACTATTTATGTTTCTCAGCTGTCAGATGCGGGAGAACATCACGGACAAACACACACAGACCAATATGATCAGGTGAATGCCACTTTATTATAACACAAGTG
>WTSP01020104.1:37957-50592 GCA_025331215.1 Actenoides lindsayi
TTACTAAAGTCAAGATAGACAACATCCACAGCCTTGCCTTCATCCAACAAGCAGGTCACCCTGTCATAGAAGGAGATCAGGTTTGTTAAACAGGACCTGCTCTTCATAAACCCATATCAAACAGAAGCAAAATATAAAACCTACCTCAGAGTACAGTAGGCTGTAGAAAATCTTGCTGCACAGTTTTGAAGAGTAGATTGCTACAAAAATCTTCAGGATGAGCCAACAGTAGAGAATTCAACACTAACCTGAAGAGCTTGGAATCATGTGGCTTTTTACATTGAGTAGCATCTAATCTGACTCGAGATATTTATTATGTAAATTTCTACCTTCAAGCTTCCCTTATTTTTCACAGAGACCTACAGAGTTTCCTAAGGAACAGTTCACCTGAATCCCAATTTGCACTTGTCTGGTTTTTATTACCAACTACAAAGTATGTGATTAGTTCTGGTATAGATATGTAAGTTGTAACCTTCTCAATCTGGACAGGCATCAGTTGCTGCAGAGCATATGATCATGTTGAGAAAACAGTACCTCACATAATAACTGATTTATTAAGAGTGAAAAGCACATTTAAAATATTTGAATATCTATGCTAAGTTTTTAATATATGTAAGTAAAGTAAGTTTGTAAAAGGTTCCACAGACTGTCCAGGGCTTGATAAGTGAAAGGTCAGGTATTTATTCCTTAAAAGAAAAACCCTTCCACATATTTTATTTCCACTGGTGCACTCTAGTCTGAATCTATTTTGGCCTGCACAACAGTCTGAAACAAAAGTTAAGGCATTTACTTGGGGCCTTCCTGATAAAGCAATATTTAAAACATATGGTCTTTCTCAATGTGAGAAACAGCTTTCATTCTCTGTCTATGAAAATGACACACAGAGTATCTAAATCTAACAATTTTTTCCTTTTCCTTTTCCTAGAAAATGTGAGTGAAACTGAGGAGAAGCAGCAGAGAATGACTGCAATCACGTATGTCAGTGCAATGAACAGTTCCACAAAGCAGACTCAATTCAGGGCAGTAATAGATTGATCTCTTAGATGACCTGGCTTCCGAAGAAAACAGACAGGCTGTCAGGTACCTATAAAATAGGCATAAATAGGTAGTTCATTCAAAATGGGAAAGGAAAGTATTTCTATCTGCAGCTCCTAGATAGTGGTCATCACTGGTAACTTCCCTCCTTTATTTTCTGTGGTCTGTTGGAGAGAACTGAAATACTGAAGTGAGATACTGAATGTTACAAGATATGATAATAACTTCACAGATTAGGTGAGGCAGAGAAACACAGAAAAAAAGATATCAGAAATCAACAAAACAATAAGTAAACTCAATAAGAATTTAAAAAATCTAGATTTATATGATTTAGTAATAAAATCGTACGACAAGATTGAAGTGAAGGACTACAGAGAAGGCAATTTGTTTGCATATATTTTCAGATTCAAGAAATCACACCTGTTCTACAGGTTCCCCCTGATTAAAAGATGAGAAAGAGAATAGACAACTTTTCACACTTTAAGCTCAAGTGGAAGGGGAGAGAGTTTGTAAAATATTTGTACTACTTAGAACTGAAACCTCTGTCAAGATTAAAAAAGTGAAACTGAGAAGTCAGTAATGTTTTGTTGCTCTCAAAATACATTGATAGAAGCTCATTTTCAAGCCTACTGTCCTGGTTTGAGTGAAAACAGAACTAATTCTGTTCAGTAATTTTACTTTTCAGCTCAGTTCTTTTAACTAACTGCACTTTCTGAAGTTAGCAGCCTGTTCTCACAGACAGTGTCTGCTTCCAGCAGTTATAACACCCCATGTTTAGAGTTATTATCAAGGATTGGTGTGCAGACCAAGGCCACTGCTGAATCTTGTCTACCACACTGAGGGGTGCAGACAGTGAAAGGCTGCACCTGCAGGGAGAAGTGGCCAGGACAGGTGACCCTGAACTGACCAATGAGGGATTCCATCCCATATACTTCATATTCAGCATAAACTGAGGGATCCGAAGGGTCTGTGGCTCTTTCCTCTTGGACTGCTTTGCTAGCTTTGCTTGACTTGGCTTGGTTCCTTCCTCGGAGCACCCAAGGAGGACTCTCTCTGTTCTGCCTTTGATCCTGGTCTGTGTGTCCCTGAACCCTGTACCAAAATCCAGCTTCTGAACACAGCTCCCATCTGCTGTGGGGCCCAATCTGGGACTCCCCCAGTGCCTGCTCCACAGCATCAGTAGTGATGATGATGTAATTACCATCAGGGGTGTTGGGTTCAATACTGGTTTTGCATATATTTGTATATATTCCATTTTGATAGTTATTAATTTTATGCTCATTAAAGCTGTTCTAGTTTCCTTTTCTAATCACCCTCTCTCCCTTATTCTCCTTCTCTTCCCCTTTGGGAAGGGAGGGGGTTAACAGAGAGCGTCTGTTATAGGTCTAAGGGGCCACCCTGACTCTGAACTGTGACACCTACTTAAAGTTAGGTGGAAGAAAAGAAGAAAAATTTTGCTATACTAATGATCACATAGATCTTTCCCACCTCTAGTTGTATGACTTGATGATTTATCATAATGAAGTAATGATAAATGAGAAGGAAAAGTAGGAGATATAGTAGTTAAGTGTCAGCTTCACAGAGTGAGCCCAATAACACAGTATGCTAATGATAAAATTATTTTCATGAGAATTTTGGCTGCTGCCACCAACATAGCATTGATATTTAATAGGTGTCATAGGAGAAGAAAACTTTGTTGGTGTTTGACATTAATGAAAAATTCTATTCTAAGTCTGACATAAAAAAAAATAATCACCTCCTCACCTTAGGAGATAGGAGTGCTTGTGGGCTTTGGATTGCACAGTGATGTTGCTACTGAACCATAGCACTGGATACTGTTCTTCAGCAGTGAACTTTGTTGGACATAAAGCTACAGAAGAATTATATAGTCCTGATTGCTACAGGACATAGAAAAAGAAGAAAATGAGAATCATGAATAGAAAGACATTGACCTAAATCTGAACAACCTTGTCTTTCTCTGGTTAGGTATGTTTGTGTATAAATACGCATATGTTATCAATTATATCTATATCCACATACAGACCTACTCTGAGATTTGGTAATACTACACAGGTCAATAAGCACTTGAGATATTTTGCTTTAAGGAAACAGTATACAAGTTGATATATAGGTAAATTATCTGAACATTATAGTAATATGTAAATGGATAAATACAGACACAATAAGAATTCTCCTGCTAGTGCTTGCATAGTATATATTGCTCAAGCAGTTCTAAAATTAGGTAAGTTGTTAATTTGATTTTTTCTTTCCTAACATCTTGCTATTGCTGACAGAATTACACCCCTATTCTTGCACTCCTCTGAAGGTAAGATAGTAGTAAGCCTTGTGGAATAGAGCAATGTTAATGTTTCCTTGAAAGGATTTAAAGTTACACCTTTGTTTATCATGTTTTCAACAGTGCTGACTTTAAATGCTGATCCAACATATATGTAACATAAAAAATTACAGAAAAATGGTTTAAAAGTGATGACTCCTCCAAATTTTCTATTACTATTTTGGGGAAAATTCATGTTGACTTGTAGAAAACCACTGTCTAATAGTACACTGTGGGACTTATCATTGTTATTTCAGTCTCAGAATGATGCTGGTGGACTCTCTATGTATCTATGGTAGACTATTATATACTTACAATATAACACAGACTACAGTAACATCTGCATTTCTCAGTCCAGCTTCACTAATTTCTTCCCCAGACTTGTAAAACGGAAGGAATAAAATAGTTCTGGAAACATATATTTATTTCTTTTTCCATTCATTCTTAAATCTCAGTGTCAGAAGTGGAATGATACCTGATGTTTTAACAATCCCAGTATAGGATTTAATAGCAGTGAACTCTGATGGAAGACAAAGGATAACCTCTGTCTTATAGTATCTAAGTAATGATGTCACTTAAAACCAAGATTCACTTTTTGGAAAGTGGAGAGTCTGTTCAAGAATTCAGTTTACTTGTCAGTTCCATATAAAATACAGTATTTTAGGTGCTGATAAAATTTATGTTTTGTGGGGGAACATAGATAAAAAAAGATATTGTAGCAGACAGTAAATAAAATGAAGTCCAAGGGTAGCTTTTATCCAATGTATTGTGCCATGATTCATTGAAAAAAATGACTAAGTTTGGATAAATAGGCAAAGGATCTGGCTTTCTGAGGTCAACTGCAAGATTTAAATTAAATCAGTGTCTTCACTAATTCTGAACATTGCCTAAACCAATCTTCCTGTGTTATATTTACAGGAACTGATAATACTATATGAGATACTGAGCTGTGTGAGTCTTATTTTCATTTTTGAAGAAACTCAACAATGAAGTTCAAAACTACCCAGTGCTGCCAGTCAAGGTAACGACCAGCAGATGGATACATGAATAGATAATGTATTTCTGAAATGCTTTTGGGTGCAGAATGTTATATCTCATCACAGAGCAAAAATGAAAATAACAAGCACCTAACATACACAAACAGAAAAGCCATCCTTTAGTCACTGATCCAGTAATTCACTGTTAGTTTTTAAACTTCGAAAATTCAGAAAATTTACTTCAAGACTTTTCATCAAAAACAAGTTTTGGGCGTATTTTTCACATCCTATGGTACAGCAATATGATTATGAGACAGCACATTTAATTGCCCTTGAAAAGTAACCTCTGGTAATAGAAATTATTCCCACCCTCAGATAATTTTCTTTTTACTTCATTTGGGCCAATGCTTATATGACAAAATCCCAGTATGCCACTCCCCTGAATTTCCTTAATCTCTGACCTCATACAGTTGTTTATTATTAAGAGACATTTGCCACTGCTGTGCATGTTGCCATACACTGTCTTTATAGTCAGCATATTTTTATCTCAAATACTTGAATTTACAAATAAGCTAGAAAAGAATGCCTTGCATCAACTTCAATTTTATAATGCAGTGACCCATTCTACCACTGTGTAATAACAGGTCCCACTGTGACAATTAAAACAAATCACCCTACAAAATACGCCATCAGATATATTCATGCCTCATCAGTAACTGAAATGTCTTTTATGATATATTTCAAAAAAAAAGGTATACAACTTTAGCCTGGTTTCCCTAAAGCACAAAACGATTTATAACAAATTTTCCATCTTCTCAATTTACTATGAGAATGAAATATGGATGAAATGACATAAAAACTTTAATTAAGAATAAAATAGCTGTTGGCCACTAAATAAAACACAAGAATATAGATAATTTTGAACCAATAACAATTGATCTAAAATGAAACTAAATTCCCAGGCACCACCGCTGCTATAATTTCTTAGCTCTTCTATTTTGAACAAACTACAAGCAAGAAGTAAGTCGGAAAAAGAATTCTGTTAGCTCATATTATATGCTAATCATTTTACCTAATTTAAGAACCTCTTTTACAGTGTATTAGTTCTCAACACATCAGACATTAGACATAGAGTTACCAAATTCTGGTAGGCAACGTTACCATGACTGTCAGAATGGCAGTTTCCCCCAAACCTAATCCCATCTTTAGCAGTAGTGCTGTTCATGTACTAAAAGTGCCCCAAGAGTGGCAACAGTACTGCCAACTTGTCAGTGCTCTTTAAGAGGGGTTAAGATATTTATCTGCCAGATCTTTACATTCTCACTGCTGGGAACACTTGATATGAAAGTATTGTAAATGAACAACCCTTTCATTTGTATATTTTAGTAAAATACTTTCAAATTCTTTTTCTGTTCCCGAGTGGCTGGGACACTTATGGTTGAGATTCATCTCATTAACTTTAGACATCTGCAGTGTAGACATCTACATCTGAACTAGTCACTTGAGACTTACTTTCTAGTCAACAGAAACAAACACTTTTAAAGAGGGATTCAGCTGACCTATTTGAGTCACTTGGTAGCAGGGCACCTGTTAAAATAACCAGTTCACGATAAGATGAGTATATTTAGGTGTCTATGCTTGGTCAGATGAATCCCACTGAGAGTTCAAGACCTATATCTGGATGCTTTGATAAGTTGACCAGTGAGGAGAAGAATAGGTGTTTTGCTTCCCTGCATCCTGTAACTTATATACATATAATACATATACTTATATACATATAATACTTGTATACATATGATTATATACATATAATACATATACAGATCATGTGCCTGCTGTCCTATATAAAAGACCTGCCTGGCTCTCACTACTGCTCTCCAATGCCTTGTACTTCAGGAAAAGTGGAGGAGGAAGCCAGTAACAGGATAACTATGTTAGCTCTTAATTGGAATTATCAGATCACGTAATTCACAATGTCACTACCTGTCTCCCCTTCAATAGCTCTACTGGATATGATAGGTCTTCTGAAAAAATTCTCCCAATGAAGAAAAAATGGCATTATAGTATTTGTCTTTAATTAGGCTTTCCCAATTTGCCTTTTTGTATCACAGACCATGCTGCAAAGACTGAAAGGAAAGTAAGTCAAAACTGTGACACTTTTCCCCTTTCACATCTGTGCATCTCTAGCTCTTCCTAAGAAAAACAAACTAATGGGTAGTCTAATGCTGTCAACGACCTAACTAATAACTGGATTTACATTTCTGTACCTTTGGATAGATGTATTTAATTCCTTCTAAAACTCTGATTCTCACTGTAGATAAGCCAACAGTGTGCTTAAGAGGATATTAAAAGTAGAAAGCAAGTGTAGAATAGCAGGTTCATTAGACAACACTTTTTCCAAATGTGGAAGCTGAACACCAGATGCCATTTTGCATAATAAAGGCAGTCAATGATTAGCCCTTAGAGGTCTGTGATTCCTGAATAATAACGCATTTTTCAACCTTTTCTGTTATTTTTCTCTCTTACCCTAAATTTTCAGCTTTAGGACTAGTTGATTTTAATAATCACATAAACCACATGTGACTTGTAATTCCTAATGCTGTTTTTAAATTAAATGTAATTTTATAGAATTTATTCAAAATGGAAAAAACCCCCATCTTACAGCAAACAACCATTTACAGGAATAATGAAACCCTGGAACACACCAGAAAAAAAATGAAAATAGGAATAGAGTCTCTAAATGAAAGGAAAACACTTGGATATTGTGCCATTCCAGCTGGTATAAATCCAGAGGGAGTTAAGAAAAAACAGTCAGTATTAGCCTCTCCTGATACTGAATTCCTGGATTTGAGTCCCAGTGAAGAAAAATGGAGAATCCTGTTCTTTATCTCCAGGATGCCATAATTATTATCCTCCCTGAGCTCCAGAAAGGCAATTTAGGCATATGGGTGACTGATTTCTTTGAAGAATGGTGACTTTCTAATCTATTTCATAAGCTTTGAGTTTGAGAGTGGGGAATAGCAGACATGGCATGATCAAATCTGGATGATTTGGCTCTTATCACTTACATCAGCTGCTGAAGCTACCCAGGTCCATCTGCTGTGGATGTCCATCTGTTACGGATGCTTCTTCCACAGCAGACCTCTATTTGACTCTTCTGTATGAGGACAAAAGTGAGACTCCCCCACCATAAGTGGAGAAGCAGTGCCTGTCTTCAAAGAGCAAAGCAAAAGAGTGAATTCAACTGAAAATTTTCACAAATGTTACAAACAAAACCAAAACAATACAAAACAAACAAACAAACCAAAACAAAACAAAACAAAACAAAAAAAACATTAAAAAACCCACCAACAAAACCCAAACCAAACCAAAACAACACCCTTCAGGACTTGGAAGTTGCTGGGATACCTCTGCGAAGAACTTCTATTTTAAATCAGTAAGTCTTGTTTGTCATTTCTAATGAGAAATGATCATTTCGGACTGTTGCCACGCAAGAGGAACATTGTACAAACAAAGAGAGCAGAGCACAAACTCATGGCCCAGGAGGACCCTATTATGTTATCCTTTCAAGCTTTCGCAATTACAAGAACTAAAGGTTCAGTACAATTATGGACAAATAGAAACATACTGCAGCAACAGATTTGGTACAATCATCTAAAAGCCAATAAGTATTTTTGTTTTAGTGATAGTTATCTGTAGTCTGTTGTGTCTGCAAGCTAGTGGCAAGACACTAGAATAAACTTACCAGCCCATGTGCTGCCTGGAATGAAGTGTTTCTGTGCTTCATGTTATTACAGCCAAGGTTAAAATCAAGAAAAGCTCCTATGGTTCGGACGATGCTTCTATGTGAGGTCATGAGGGTCGTTGAGCGAATGGGAGTTGTAATAATATTTTAATGGCTGATGGTAATTTCTTGCATATATTTTGTGTATGTGTGTGTATATATACAATAAATATATAAGTGAAAAATAAATCCAGGACAGTTGACTTGAGAAGGAAATCACTTTTGCAATAGGAAATTTAGCAAAAAAAAACCCCTATAAATAAATAAATCTTTTTAGTGTGCTATTCCCTTGCTTGGGAGGACTTATTCTAAAAGTATTGTAGCAGAATAACTAACTAAGACCCAAGTTTTCAGATGATACTAAACTTTTCCTGAATTTATTCATACTGTGCTTTCCATCTAAACCACTTTTCCTGTACCTGTGTTTCAGTAGCACACAAACATTTATATACTTCTGAATTAGTGACTAGATATAAAATCATAGAATCATAAAGTAGTTTGGGTTGGAAGGGATTGCAAAAGTCATCTGTTTCCAACCCCTTTGCCATAAGCAGGGACACTTCCACAGGAGCAGGTTGCTCACATATTTCAGATATTAGTAATAGCACAAAACATAATTATTAGTTAATAACACTGTCTATAATTTACACAGTTTCAGATATCTTCCTGTACATTTTCAATACAAACTAATAGCAATTCTCTCTCAGAGTAAATTACAATTAAACCTGATCTCATAAGTTGCAGTGAAAAAAGAATGGAAAAGAAGGCTGTAGTGGAGTACAAGGTCTAAACCAACACAGTATCATATGCTTAATGTCATAAAATACATTGACTCCTTTTGTTTGATTGGTTACTTCTTTTTCGTTCCATTTTAAAGCTTTTCTTTGGACAGGTAGCACCAGGTGGCACTGTTACATAATCAGCTACATTTTTTTTAGCAGGAGAACAAGATTCCAGTGTTGGGAAGACATGCTTCACCCAGAGGGGCAGGTGTTTATGGAGGGAGACACCTAGGCAGGCAGCACAGAATTTTGTTTTGTACTCAGACTTCCCTTTCATTACAATTTCTATATTCAGTTAATATATTGTGCAGATTTACCCTGGGTAATAATAAGAAAGCCTAAATTTCCAGAAAGTAGCATTCTCAGTATGATGTTTGTAAGTAACTCTGTTCAATGACTTGTGCATGGCTAAATAAAACAAGATTTACTTAGTGTTTACTCAGTTACTTCATCAGAGTATTCTACATTAATAGACAGTTTTTCCAGAGCCCCAGATATGTGGTAGGGCTTCACAGAAAGATGAGAAATGGAATACATTTCTCATTTCTTCAGCTGGGGAGAAAGAACAAGACACAATAGGATTATGGGATTAATTCTGTCACTTGGAATCATGTGAGTATTACAGTGTTTTGTGGTACTGGGTACTGTGACACTAAGCACTTTCAGCTTCACATTTCTGAAGGTTGTCACAGCTTTGGTTTTGCCACTTGCACTACTTTTAACACAGACTTCAGTCAGTAAGTTATTGTAGAAAAATTCAATGCAAATAACAACTTTCCTCATGTTAGGAAAAATAGGGCACAAAGTAATAGATATCTATTAATATTTCTCTCTCCTACACAGATAGCAAGAAAAGCTCTGCCTTTCCTTATGCAGAGCATTTCAAACCCTGTATTGAGTCTCCTCATATGCAGAACTTTTATTTCGATACCTACAGGTTATGCAGTTGTGTATTTTATATACTCACTACTGGCTCCTGCTTGAGATCATACACTGCAGTATTTATTGCTTTGACTTGGTAATGACTTTGTGTGTGCCAAGACTTTAACTGCGACTTTGGTTAGAGTATGATAAAAATTATATGCCTCAAATGTAAAAAAGGATGTTGTCTGACCTGGACGCATGCACTCTTTACGTTGTATATGCTTTAATAAAGCCTTGCAAAAATTCAGAACATCTACTTTGCAATTCAGTTGTTTGGGGTTTTTTTCAGTAAATATGGGAATAGAGAATATTGGAAGTCAAATAATAAACACAAATTATATGACACGTTGCTTGAGTCAACCACTTAAGCAAAATGACATCTCAGAAAAGAAGAGGATAGAAGTATCTTAGCTAACTGTCAAGACACCTCAGAGACACTGGGAGATACAGGGTAAAAATGATTATATTAGTAACATGTAGAAATGGAGGAGACGTATAAAAATAGGTTGGTAAAATTTGTCTCCCTTCCTGGATTATGTGAGATCATCAGCTTTAAGGAAATCACCTAAAAATGTGAAGGCTACTGAAGTGAAAAAAATACAGTCAATTGGTGGATCAGAATCTCTTTTAATTTCCATCAGTAGAACTGAGGCTTGACTCAGAGAATCACAGAATCACAGAATGTTAAGGATTGGAAGGGACCTCGAAAGATCATCTAGTCCAAATCCCCTGCTGGAGCAGGAGTTCAGGACTCCACTGACCTCTAGATTTACAACCACCCTATTAAAGCCTAGAATACTTGGGTACTGGGGCATTCCTGAGTATAGATAATCACCTCAAGAAAAAATGTAGTATTTAAAATACCTTCTAGTTGTTCAGAACAGCCTCTCTCACTAAGTTTATTTATCTGATGGCAAAGCTAGTGGAAAAGAAAATATGTGAATGTTTCTCAGATGCCTTATAATCCATGAGTAGAAACTAAATCTGGTGTTAAGCTTAAATATAAATCCAAGGAATCCAAAGTAGGATTCATGGAAGTCTTACAATTAATTTTCTACAGTTTTCAGGAAATGTGTTTCTTGAAGGAATCTAGGACCTGGTAAAATATGTAGCACTCAAAGATGATGATGGAGGTAAATTAGGAAACACAAGAAGAAAAAAAAAAAGGGGTGAGGGGAGCAGAAAAATCACAGTTAATGATTTCAGGAAGAATCCCAGACTAAGAAACAGAATACCTTATATTTCTTTCCTCAACTTCAGGTCAAGGTTTCTGAGAACTTGTCTACTTGTCCGACTTAATCACCCCATTAGAACATAAACAGACATCATCACTGTTTGCCACACTGGAAAAAAATTGATATCATTAAAAGTCTCTTTTCTAATATCCATCATAGCAATGCAGCAAAAAAAGTGAAATCATATTGCAGCTATTCAAGCTTCTTTCCCTTTGCCCAAAGCTGGAGTTCACTTTATGAACTCTCATTTGTCAATATTTTAATTAACTTGGTTGTGGTGTAGGAAGTCTCTATTAGTATGTAAAATCATTAAAAGTTGTACAAAATAGAAGAATGCATTGGAATAAAACTCTACCCTTTTCAGAGTGGGTGTATTATGCAGAGTTATGCAGCATGCTGGGGTGGAGTTGAGCAAGTGCATGGTGGGACCCATGGGTGGTTGTCTTTGATCACCATGCTGATTTGTCCTTTCCTGATATATCTGCAGTCAGACAGAATGGGCAAAACTGTGAGATAAGCTGAATTTTTTTTGTTGTTTTTGAGTCTGTTGGCCTATCTCCTGGATCATATAACAGAAGCTATTATATACTATTACTGTAATACTATTGGAAATATCAAGTCATTTGGACGGAAAACTGCCCTGGAAGTGTGTTGCACTGGAAAGTGTCACTAGACTAGAGGAAGAATAACCATTGTCTGCAGTACCTGTTATTCCTTAGAGCTCTCTCAACAATGTTTAGCACATAAAATCTAACAAGATTAGAACCTCAGGTGGTATGGCTTCAGGCAAAGGAGAAATTCAGTTACCTGTCAGTAGTAATAATAAAGAGATGAGTGAAACCACCACAACATTATCTCTGCCTTTCCCCTGGATTACCTCTCTTTTAAGATGCCCTTATTGAGCAGTTATTCCCTGTGTCTACTGATGAAAGAACAAGTTAATGTTGTGCAAAGAAAAAGCAACCCTTAAATCTATTTTATGGGTTAACTAAGTTCCTTTGAATATTTTTATGACATTTCTACTTTTCTGTTTGCTCTCTTTTAAACTGAGCTATAAAAAAGTAACAGCTTCCAAAGTCATTAACAAGTATTTCATACTGAAAATCATTCCTTACTTTTTTTTTTTTAGTAACTTCCATTTTATGACATAAATTAAAGATTTCATCTGAACCATAGAAATGGTCTACTCCAGCTCCCACTGTCAAATCAGTCTCATTATCTTTAGGTATTCCTACAGTAATATCTGTAGATTGCAGATTACATATTTGTTGTAGTTGTGATGAAAGGCTACACCAAAGCCCTATTGCTTAGCCACCTACACTATCATTTTCCAAGAAAATGCATATAATGAAAGGAATCAGATCTATTCTTCTATGCCTATATTAATGCTACACATTTTAAACTCCATTTGCAATGTGTTTTCAGATTAAATTGTTTTTGTTTTCCTAAGTAAATCATAGAATCACAGAATCATAGAACTGTCAGTGCTGGAAGGCACCTTAAAGATCATCTAGTTCCAACCCCCCTGCCATGGGCAGGGACACCTCCCACTAGACCAGGTTG
>WTSP01020104.1:51004-65427 GCA_025331215.1 Actenoides lindsayi
CAAAAACAAAAACAAAAACAAAAACAAAAACAAAAACAAAAACAAAAACAAAAACAAAAACAAAAACAAAAACAAAAGACAGATTGTGGACGACTTAACCAGATGCCAGAGGGTCTATGCAGAGCCTCTGTAATCTTGTTTTTGTAACTGCTGCATCTATTAAAAAAGAACAGAGGCCAGAATGCTTGTAAATGGGAATGTCATCTTCTCAACACAGCCTTTCTTTTGGAAGTTTTCCATTTGCTTAACAGTGAGTGATATCCCTCAATCATCAGTACATTAACATTTTACCAAGTTGTTGGGGTTTTTTATTTTAAGTTTTCCTTTCTGGTTGGATCCCAGATAGACATTTATGTTATTTCTTCTCCCTGAAGTACACAGTGAATTCTCTGATTTTGTGACCTTAAGATTCAGGCTCAAAAATGTGAGTCCTTTATACAGCATTTTGATGATATAACTTCTCTTCCAATAGTGTTGGGTGAATATATGTGAGAAATACTGTTGAGATTCAGACTAATGTTACAATAAGTAGTTGTGCTGTGTAAAGCCTTGGCTAAAGCAGAGATTCAGATGTGTTGGATTGTGTCAAAATACCTTTGAAACTGTGTTAAAGTGATTTATATAAGCTATCAGAATTTTAAAATACACCTGGCTTTGCTTATTGGCTGTGGGGATTAATCTTCTCATTCCTGTGATAACCTCACTGACAGTGGGTACTCATGAACTGTAGTGTGATTCAAAGTCAAGAAGAATATTGAAGTTCAGTGCATAGATGTTTTCAAGTACTAGTCATAAAGATTGTGATTTTAAGTATATTTCTGAATGAGAAGTAAAGAATAAGCTATTTCAGGTGCACACGTGTATATAGCTATACATGTATTTTGCTTCTGACCCGTCCTAACCTTGATTGCCTCAAGCCCTATCCTCTGGCTAAGCTCAGCACGATGACACATTATTCATACATCCATTTTCAGGTCTTACCTAAAAAACATACAGGACAGGAGGTGCTACATATATATATTTCTGCACACACATTTTTATTTCTGTACCTTGTTGTATACACTAGGGCATATCCTCTCTGCAGAGATTCTTCCACACTAGCTGGTATTTTTAAAGATATATATATAAAATTTGGACTATTCAGTTAAAGGAATACCTGCTGTGGTGGGTTGACCTTGGCTGTCTGCCAGCTGCCCATCCTGCCAGTTTCTCACTCTTCCTCGTCAACAGGACAAGGGGAGAAAATAAAGGGGAAAATCTCATGGTTTAAGGTAAAGACAGGGAGATCACTTACCAATTACCATCACAGTCAAAATGGACTCAACTTGGGGAAAATTGATTTCATTTATTGCCAGTTAAAATAGATTGAGATAGGGAAAGACAAATTAAAACACCACCTTCCTCTCTTATTTTTTCCTATGGCTCAGCTTTACTCCTTCATTCATGATTTCTCTGTTCTGGCCCAGAACAAAACACAGGGATGGGGAATGGGGGATTGAGTCAGTCCATAACAGCTCCTCTCTGCTGCTCCTTCCCTTTCACTTGTTTCTTCTTCTCCAGCATGGGCTCAGCATGGGCAATTTGTAGGCCACAGTTCCTCCAGGGCATACCCACTTAGGTGGTCCTCTCCCATAGGCTGCAGTGAAGTATCTGCTCCACAATGGTGTCTCTACAGGCTGTAAGAAAAATCTTTGCTCTGGCACTTGGACCACCTCTTCTCCCTTTTTCTCTCACCTTGTGTTTCTCAGGGCTGTTTCTCATGTTTTTTTTCACTCATTCCTCTCTGCCAAGCAGCATTTTGCCCTTTCTTAAACACATTTTCACAGAGATGCAACCACCTTGGCTGCTGGGCTCAGCAGTGCCCTGTGGTGGGTTGGTTGGAGACTGCTGCAAGTGCCTGTGTCCAGCATGGGAAAGACCTGGCCCTTTCACAGAGACTGCCTTGCAGCCCTCACTGCAGACATCTGAGCACCTGCACCCAGTACACCTGCAAATGTAAAATAACACTGTAGTTTTTCTCTGACATTAAAGCCCTGTTCCCCAAAAAACCTTTCTCTGAAATTAGGTTGTTTAAATACATCTCATTAACGCTAGGCTTGGAAAACTCAACACATACATAGACCATGAAAAGGTTGGTAGTTTTGCATGCAGTTTATACATATGAGTAAATGTTCATCACAAGACTGTGGTGAATTTCCAGCAAATTTTTGTCATGTATAAAATGTTTTTCTCTCTCCACTGCTAAGCAGTGTCTGTGGTTGTCTTCCCTTCATAGGCAGGTTCATCGGCAATTCTAATTTTTACTAATTCTAATTATTTTTCAGAATTCAGACTTTTCAGAAGTCTGATATAGTTTCTGGACACAGAATAAATAATTGGTAAAAACATTTTCCTCTGAAAAAAATACTACAATTATTTTTTAATTTGTAATCAGAAAATGTGATTAATAGACACACTTGACATGTCTTTCTTGCTTGTATTTAGCCATTGGGATTACAAGAATAAATAAATAAACACATATATTTACTACAGAAGAAATGCTTTTCGATAAGATACATGTTAATAAAGATAGACTGCTGAAACATTGGCTGCCTTGCTCAGCTGCTGTAATATGGTCTTGGCATGGCTTCTGCTGTCATTTTTCATTAGATGTAACACTAGATTACATCATCCAGAGTGGATTTTTTTTCACTACACTTGACTTAAACTGTAACACCTATCAGTTTTGCCATTTTTCACCATGGGAATGGAAGGTACTTTTCCATCTTTTAAGTTGTACTAAAGACTGACTAGCTGTAACATTTATGTGTGATAGCTGCTTCTCAAAAGAGTTTGCATGCTGCTTAAATTAAGCCTGTGATTCATGTTTTGTGGAAGCCCAGTCACCAACTAAGAAGCCCAAATGGTGCCCCAGCTTCACTTTGCTAAAACTTTCTAGAATATAAGTTCAATTGCTCACTCTTGGAATATGAAGCGTAGCTAAAGGTATTGCACCTTTAGCCAATGAGCAAAAATACAATGTGGGGTTTCTTTTTAATCTCTGAAGTCTGACTGATAATATCGTTAAGAAAACTGAAATTTTAAAAAGCCAATGGCAGAAGCAGTATCCACTGAGAATCTGACTTAATTCATAGCTACATGGAGAATTAAAGAAGCCATATGGTCTGAAGATGAGGAGAATAATTAGTTGCATTTAAATGAAATCCAGTGCTCCAGGAGACACCAAGACCAGGACTCAGTAACTGACTTAAGTGCATAATCAGTACAGAAAAATCCACAGACAATAGTTAATCCCATTGGCTCTGTTAAAAATCTTCAGAGAAATGAAGGTGTGTGTCATTGTGATTCACAGAAACCAGCATGCATAAACAGGGATCACCTGAGCTAACCAGTAGAGACACTGAAGGACGGTGTCTATGCTAACGTCATCCAGAACCTTTCTGTCAGAAACTGAACTGCAGACACCTTAAAGATTAAATAACATTTGAGTTGGAATGTGAAAGTTCGAAATTTGAACCTAAAAACTGGACTGTATTCAAACAGATCACTATAAAAGGGTATTTCAAGACTTTATGACTACTTCTCTCTATTTAATGCATGGGGAATCACACCTGGCAAGTACAGAAACAGATGATTTGAGATGGCATGAACGTTAATATTTTGGAGCCCATTAAGAGCATAATTTTGAAGTAAATTCCCCAATAGTGTCTACTTACTGCACATGTGTTTGATACACAGTTTTGTCCTTTTCAGAGAAAACTAAATCAGAAATTGCTTGAAGTGCACACCAAACATATTTCAAATCCTCATAAATGCCTGATCCACTGTTTGTTCCTTTGCATAGTTTCAATTCACATATATGGTGGAGATGTTAGATTTGGGTCACTACACTAAACCTCATCTAGGTAAAACCTCCAAGACACATACATCGTAAATGAAGAAAGATGACTCAGTACTGACTGATTTGGTCTACTGGTGTAATTTTGCTCAAAAAACCTTTTTTGTTGCAAACTTACCTCACGTCCTCTTGGCTCTCTTGAACTGTGTTCTCATAGTAAGATAAAAATGAAATTTGTCAGACTTTTTGCATGGTCTAACTACACCCTCTAAATAATTATATTTGAATCACAGAATCATAGTTTGGGTTGGAAACAACCTTTAAAGTTCATCCAGTCCAACCCCCCCTACAGGAATCAGAAGAAAAGATTTATTCTCTACTTCTGATCAACAGGTGGTATCTGACCACTTTTCTGGGAAGCAGGGATCTAAACACGTATCAGTTGCTCCTGAGGACAAGTGGATGCCCCCCTCCTCCTCCTCCTCTTCCTAGCTTTTATTGTTGATCTGATGTCATATAGCATGGAATATCCCTTTGGTCAGTTTTGGCCAGCTGTCCCAGTTGTGTCCCCTCCTAAGATCTTGCCGACCCCATCCCACTGGGTGGGAATGTTGAAAAAAATACAGCCTTGTTGCTGTGAGATCCCTGCCCAGCAGTATACCACACGGGTGTGGTATCAGCACCTTTCTAGCTACCAATACAAAGCACAGCACTGGGAGGGCTGCTATGGGGAAAATGAACTAAAGCTCAGTCAGACCCAATGTAGTATTAAAAGGCAGCAATAAGGTCTCCCCACAGCCTTCCCTTCTCCATGCTGAACAACACCAATGCTCTCAGCCTTTCTTCATAGAAGAGGTGTTCCATCCATTTCAGCATCTTTGTGACCCTTCACTGGACCTGCTCCAACAGGTTCATGTCCTACTTGTGCTGACAGCTCCAGAGCTGGACATAGTATTCCAGGTGGGCTCTCACTAGAATGAACCAGAGTGGGAGAATCGACTCCCTTGACCTGCTGGCAACGCTGCTTTGGATACAGCCCAGAATACTTTTGGCCTTCTGGGTTGCAAATGCACACTGCCAGATGACGTCCAGATTTTCATCCACCAGTACACCCAAGTCCTTCTTCACAGGGCTGTTCTCAACCACATCATCCCCCAGACTGTATTGATACCTGGCTGGGATTTCCCCAACTCAGGTGCAGGACCTTGCACCGGCCTTATTGAACTTCATGAGCTTCACATGGGCCCACGTCTCAAGCTTGTTCAAGTCCCTGTGGATGGCATCAGTCCCTCTGTTATGTCAACTGCACCACTCATCTTGGTCATGCCTGCAAACTTGCTGAGGCTGCACTCAGTATCACTGTCTATGTCATTGATGAAGATATTAAACAGCAGTGGTCACATTATGGACCCTTGAGGGACACCACTTGTCACCAATCTCCATCTGAACATTGAACCATTGACCGCTACCCTCTGGATGCAACCATCCAACCAATTCCTTTTCCAGCAAACAGTCCACCCATCAAATCCATATCTCTCCAATTAGAAAAAGGGATGTTGTGGATCTAATCCATAATGACTAACATTCAGGGGGATGTTGCTCACAGATACTACAAACTGTTGTGATCTTCAGGCCATCAGCTAATAAGATGAGTGGGGTAAAGAAGGCAGATTCTTTTGGTTTGTTCCTACTGAAAAAGAAGAGAATAGCAGAAACAAACCACTACAAAGTCTAAATCTACCTCTTCTTTTCTTCCTAAAAGTGTGGGTTTACTACTTCGATGCAAACATTTCACCCATGACTTCATAGGTGAAATGTGATTTATATCTTTTTTATAAATTATTTGGTGCAGAAAGTGCTTTAATAATCAAAGGCAAAAATAACAAGGAATGTCTTATTTTCAGATACTTTCTAACAAAACCAAAAGAAAAAAAAAAAAAAAAAGAAATGCAGGGGAAAGCTCCTAGCTATCATACCCATCAGTTTTCCCCATGTTAAAGAATGAGTCATCCAAATATTAGCTGAATGACTTCCAAATGTTGTTGAAGTAGACAGAGATCATTCAAATATTATCCATATACAAAGTCATGTGTGGCCCAAGAATGACATAACAACCAGGTCAGGAGGACAGCCTATTTTTCCTAACAACATTTTTGCCTGGCAATTGGCAACACAAATTAGTGTTAATTTTTAACAGTAGCTTTTGTAATGTGCGCATCTGTTTAATTGATCTGAACTAAGACTGTCATGAGTTTGTGGAAAATCCTGAGGTATTCTTTGTACTGCAGCAATTTTCAAGCACTTCACATATGAGCTTTATTCAAATCTACTCCTGTGGTATATTACCAACTACTTCAATTCCTCTTGCTTTACATTTATGTTACAAAGATAATAAGACTCTACACTTTTAAAGGCTCTAAAAAATGTTTTGAGTTGTTCATATTTTCCCTTTATATATTATTGTTATTGTTTGATGCTTTCAGACTGTCCTCTCAACACTGCACTTACTGTACAGCAAAAAACCCTGAAGTGACAGGCTTTGAACAGCTTATACAGTAAACGAGGCAGAGAAATCAGCAGGGATGATACTGCAGGAGAATGAATAGCTACAACTTCTCATTTGAATTGTTGTGTTAATGATGAATTTCTCCCCAGGATTGGATTTTACCCTTCTCATGGTCAGTTTGGCTATGTTTTCATGTATCTACTATTGTGGTTGGAGTCTAAGGTCAGTGACAGATCGCTGTATAATTTCATCTAACAGAGTCCAAACTTGGCTAGTGCAAATACGTCTGTCATCCTAGTCACAGGGAGGATCTTTCTGCTTGTGTCCATTGACAGGGTATTCTGCATTTCTCCTTTTTTTTTTTTTTTTTTTTTTTTTGTTTTGTTACAGGTATAGTAAGGACCATTGCAGCACATCACAGGGGAAAGCCAGCCTGACAGGATTGCTTTCAAATTATAACTGGATTTTGGCTGCTAGCTCAGGGCTAGATCTCATCTTCTGATGATATTGACAGAGGTGCTTTTTCATTTTAATATAGTGACCTGCTGAGTCTTGACATGTTTCCTCAGAGAAGTATATTCTGTCTCCCTATGCAGTCTCCTTTAACAATCTCCTGATGAAATACACTTACCCCCCCAAAAAAGCACCAACAACAAAAAAAACAGAAAACAACAGAAAACCAAACCAAAACAAAAAAAGCAACAAAAAAACCCCAAAAACCCCACCACCACCACCACACACACACCCCCCCCAGAAAAAAAAAAAAAAAAAATCACGTTTAATTTACTTACTTTCTCATTATCCCATAGCATTCATATGCCATTCATACTGGTTGCATAAATGTCCTACTAACCTTTACTTATCCTAAGTTTGAGCATAGCCCTGGCTTCACTTCTTTGCTGTTTGGGTCAGCAGGCAGTTAGTGATTTCTCTCAGTGCCTGTTGCAGCCCAGCTGTCTCCTGCCCTTTGGTGTACATAAGCTTTACCTCTCCTCCCCAGAGCTTCCAAGGGCCACTGTGCCCTGGGCAGTGCTTCTCTTTCAATTGACCACGCTGCTTGGGGAGTTGTGTCAGAGCTTCAAAAAGCTTCCCACAGTTTTATCATAGCGACGCTACTGCTTGGCTTGGCTTTCTCCAACCGGCTGCTTCACAGCTCCATTTCTGCAGCTGTCCATGCCCTACTGAGGCACAGCTTGCAGCCTTCTCTTCCTCTAGATCGTCTGCTTTGTGATACTGCTCCCAGCTGTGTTTTTCTTCTTCTGACAGGCTGAGGTCACAGGAAAAAGCATTCTTTTTAGATGTGGTTGTATCTATTTAATGCCTCCAACTGAATACACAGTTAGGCCCTCTGAAAATACAGTGTGCAAGTAATTGAAATTCTGCTTCATTCTTTGAAATACTTGTGCAAAAGTTTAGCTACAGTGCAGCTTTTCTGCTGTTACAGGGAGAAAACACTCTGAACAAACTCTGGCATAAGGCATGAAGTCTGACAGTCAGTACTGATCCCAGTATGGAATCTAAAAAAAGAGTCTTCTGCCTTTGAATTAAAGATCTAGGCACCATTTAAAACAGGAGGATTTATGTTGGGATAAGATTTTTATTTTCCCCTTGATTCTGCTACATGCTTAAAGGCAGTTCTGCATTCACTTTCAGTTTCACTCTGTACCAAATTAATAATTTAAATACTGAGCAACCGCAAAACATTTGTGTATAAAATCAGTTTATTTGTTCTGGAATATTTGTCATAGGTGGATGAATGTGGCTTTGTAGCACAGAATTCTAAGTTTTCTTTGACCCAGTTGGACTATGTTCCAGTTAATTTTGAATACAACTAGACTAAACTTTTGGTTTATTAAAATAAACAAACCCAATCCAGAAAAAAATACTTAGCTTTTTCTATTGACATCACTTCTTCATAATGTGCTACATCATATATATGCAGTAATATGATAAATTCGTGTATCATAACATGCACTGTGGTGTATCCGCATGGTGAACATAGAGAATTACCTTCAATTTCAAATCAAGGATTAGATGTATGCTGTTTCCTGGGTTATTGCTAAACAAAACCACAGCTAAGATGTGCTTTTTTTGAATTTTATGTGATAGTACTTTATGTGAAATTTTAACACCTCTCCTGGAATGGCTCTGGCCTCTGCTAACTAGGAAACACTCTTGCAGGGGAGGCAGTGCATGATTGAGAGTAGGCAAGGCAGTCTGGACAAAGGCTACCTGTCTTCTTTTATCTGATATAGATCTCCAGCACCAGAAGACTTTGTACTTTCAAACACTCATGACTGTCCATGTGAAATAGCTATAAAAACACTGGATGGACTGTCCACACCTTTCAAAGCATTTCAGCTCTTTTAAAATGAAAGGAAAATAAAACAAAACAAGCCCAACCAAAGAAAGCCAAACCCCAGTAAAAGTTTACTGTCATGCACCTGCTTACTGTGGATGAGAGTAATGTGACACAAAGGTATGAGTGATACTATCACAAACAAGTTGTTATAGAGATACTATCCATAAATAAATTTAAAAATAAACAGATACTAATTTTACCTGTATTTTTTCCTTTCATGGGTATTTAAGCACACGCAATTGCATGATAAAAATATTGTAACTAATGGAAGTAAATTCCTTATAAGAATGGAGATTATGCACAAGTAAGGTGGAAACTGAAGGATAAAGAACTACTGTGCAAGTCACAGTGATCCCTCTTGCCTTGCAATTGGAAAACTGGCCAAAGAGGTGGTGAACAGGAAGCTACTTGTCCTATATGTAATGTATATAGTTTTGGTACTGGGTTTTATTTAGTCTGGCAACAAACCACTTCTCTTATGAAAGGAAATGTTTGGGATTTATTTGTTATTACTCCCCATTTACCTACAGTTATAACAGTCTGAGGACAGCACTTGTCTTACATCTCTTTGGCAAGCCCAGCAATTACCAGTTACTTATGTGTCTTAAACTCAGAGGCTACATTGGGCATCCTACCTGGTTGTGTACATAAAGTTTGTGGTCTCCGTATCTTTATAGCCCATCACCTTGTACAATCATTTACATCAGTATAAAGTTGTGGAGAAGTATCAGAAGTTCTTCTATATATTTTGTTACAGCTGAATTAACTGAGGTGGAAGAAAACTGTGTTTGCACCATAGAAAGAAATAGTAGGCTATAATTAGTGTGTTCCATTTTAAGAATCAAAACCAAACACTCTAAAGCAAAGAAAACAAAGCTAAATTAAATACCTAGCCAAAACACTGTTATGTTGATTTCAAAGATGGATAATTATAGTAGTAATATATTTAGAAGGTTCTTGTTCATTATGTTATTTCCGTTCACAACTTAAAGCACTGCACAAATCACAGTTCTATATATCATTTTTTCTAATCATTTTACCAGCTGGGAAATGTCACAGAATGGTAAAAAGGATTTGCTTTTGTTACACTCTGAGTCACAACCTCTGAATTATAGTTGTCAGCTGCCTTTCCCAGATCTAATTCTACAGAATACTACTATTCCCTGTCCTACTTGTGCAGTTATTCTTGCAGAAGTATAAGGTTTTAATTTGTGCATGTGAAGCTCCATCCTGGGTTTTGCACCCTTTCTACAAGGTTTCAGGGTAGATGAAATTCTAACCGGGCAGTGCTTCCCAATTTGACTTATCATGTTTCATGTAATGTAATATTTTCAGTCTCTACTCAATCATCAAACTAAAATAATGAATAACACCAGACTTATCTTGGACTGCATTTGGCACATATGTCTGGTTGGAAATGTGGATCACTGATAACTACTCCAAGTATTTTTTCTTCCAACACCTGTGCATTTACTTTGTCATAGACTCTATTCAAAACTATGTTTTGACTGTTCTTATAAATGTATCATCTGAAACTGTAAAGCCTGAGACAGTAATGTATGATATCTGCTGTTTCTCTCCTGTCCAGAAGACTTTGCTACCCTGCCATAAAAGTAATCACCTTGTTCTGACATGATATGCTTTTGACAAGAAGTAGTGGCTTAGGCCCCATGTTGGGCACCAAAAAGGAACTGTGGTGGGTTTACCCTGGCTGGGCACCAGGTGCCCACCAAACCCTTCTATCACTCTGCCCCAACCTCCATCAGCAGGACACACAGGGATAGAATAGGATGAAAAGAAAAGAACTGTGGATTATGATAGATAAAGATGTTATTCTCTACTTCCCATATACAGGCGATGTCAGGCTGAGTCCAGGAAGCAGGGCTCCAGAACACATAGCAGTTGCTCAGAGGACAAGCCTAATGCCCCCCCATCCTCCTCTTGCCTTCTTCCTTTATAGTTGAGCTGATGTCATATGGTATGGAATATCCCACTGGTCAGCTCAGGTAGTCTGTATCCCATCTCTCCCATCTTGCCCCCCCCCGGCCTTTGGTGCTGTGTGAGAACTGGCAGTCATAACACGGGTGTGTTACCAACACCCTCCAGCTCCCAGTACTGCAGCATGAGGGCTGGATGGGGAAAAGTAGCTCAGCCAGACCCACTACCCAAGACCACCCAGGATGCTATTCACTTCCTTGTGGTCTTTTAGTAACTTTTTGGTTGGTTGGTTGGTTGTTTTTTTAATATGAAAAGTTCCTGACTTTTTCCAGGAACTGAATTTAGGATAACTGGTCTACAGTTTCCTGGCCTACCACTTTTTGGAATTTCTTTTGTCTTCCACAATTTTTCAGAAAATATTATTAATGGCTCGGAAATTACTTCAACCAGTCCTCTAAGTACACTGGAATGAATATCCTCAGGTGATACCCTTATGAAATGATTCAGTTTACCTAAGACTTGAATTTGCACTTTTCTTGTTTTACTCTGAATTGTCACACTAATTTAGCTTTGTATGATGCATTAGAGGCACAGCATGGATGAAAGTGAAAGTACATGTTTCTGAAGGCCAGATTCTGTCAATTTTAGACACATTTAGTTTTCTACCTATGGAACATTGTTCCTTAATTCAGTGTGACTTCTTGCAGAGTAAGGAAAACATCTCTGAAAGAAATGCAAGGACAAGGACAGTGGCACAGATGGCAAATACAGAGGTGAACCAAGCTAAGCACATCTTTACAGAAGGAGTCATTTGTACACATGGATATAGAGTTATATATTTGAAAGGGTGGGGAGGAAAAGTGATCACATACAGAAGAACATAAAAGCCCGGTTGGAAAGCCAGAACAGTCCTCTTAAGCTTCCTTTTATGCAGTGGTGGGGAACGACACTGGTGATATACTTCTGCTTTAGCCATCTATGTTAGGGTGAGGTGAATCATATTTTAAACCTGTTCAGTTCTCTCCATTGACTATAAAGGGAGCATAGAAAACTGGCTTAGATGAGCCATAGGAAATTAAATTAATCCCACTTATTTTTAAGGTTCCATTATAGCTAACGGTTTCATCAAGCCTCACATTCCTCTGGCATATAGCAAGAGTCCATCTAAATGCAATGCACTTTTAGTGCTGGCATCAAGGAAAAGGAGGCTAGGGCTTCAGGTCCTGAGCAAATGGTTAGCCAGTTAGAGGACATATCTGGTCCTCCTTCTGTAGGAGAGGATTAAAGGTCTGTGCTCCTTATTTGCTCTGAACACACAAATACACACGCACACACACATGCATCTCTGTGTATGTATATACATATTTCATAATTGTGTTTAAAAAATTACTTTTCTCACACATGCATGTACACTGCTCTTAGCAATGATGAAGGTCTCACTTTCCTTTTCTATATATAAGAGCTTCTGCTTCCATCGAGCCTGCTTTCAGCACACCTGAACAGAGTATATGTAAACCTCAGCTTCACAAGTCAGAACTAATTTCTCCCACTTTGACGTTTTCCACGCTTTTAAATGTTCATTACTTCATTTCACATGAATTCAATATCTTTGAAGTTTTACTTCATTTTAAACATAAATTCAGGATTAGTCAAATCCCTTCCAATACAAACATGGTAAACAAACACATTAATTTTTTGGTTGGAAAATTTCCCTCATTCCCCATTCCCTCAATTTCTTCATATTCAACCAAAGTTTGGCCCAGATTAATTTTATTATATCATAGATGTTAATGACATTATTTACTGGTAACAAACATGAAATCTAACAAAATATTTCTAGTGTCTGTTCTGTTACAGATCTTTCATATAACATCATATGACTTTGAAATAGGTGAAAGTTGCCTCTTGCGTCAAATAAGCTTAAAAATATTAATGCATTTGTTGCTCATGTCATTAAATACATTCTGTAAGCCTATTAAACGAGACAAGTGAAGATATCTCAAAATCAAATAATACTGTCTCTTCAAATTCACTATCAACAGAATTGCAGAGCTTCCCTCACTTCAGTTTTGAAGTCTAACATAAAAAATCTCTTTAAAAATGTCTTCCTAACACCAACAAAACCTACTTCCTATCAGCATGCTTTTAATAACATTAAGTGAAACCTTCTGCATGTTCAACTTCAATGCATTAGAATCAAGAGTAATGCCACTTTTAATTAAAGTAGGTATTACAAAGGATCTATACTCTCTTACATTTATCCTTATAATCTTATTTCATATTTTACTCACTGAAGTATGTTTATTAACAGTGCTACAGAGATTTTGGCAGCAGGCCTTCTCAGATCTTCTAATAACCTTTTGAGCTGAAGATTGCTTCCTTTCATATTCAATCAAATCCCTTACCTATAAGGAACCTTTCACTTTATTCAAAGCCTTTCTTTTTTTCTTTGACTACCCTTTAATAATTCTTCTGCTAAAAAGTACTGATGAATTGCTTTGCCCCCCACACAACCTAGAAATAGCCAATACAGGCCACAGACATACTCAAAGAAAAAGCTTCTTTGTATTGTCAGTGACAGTTTCCATAAATTCCTTCAAATAGAGATAATAAAAGCAGATCCAGGCAACCTTATGAACTCTACCTTTTCTCTACTTCTGTATCAATTTAGAAGGCAGTTGTAGATGAATAAACATTAGAAAATGGTCACTCCACCTTGAGCAAAATCGATTTTATACTGTAAGGCTAACCTCTAATATATGCCCCCAACTTCAACTTTCTGTAAATTTATGTCTTGATGATGCTTGAGTGTTTATCAGTAAAACTTATACTCCCTACCCACCATTTCTACTGAATCATATTATACCAGCCATTATTTTTTTCTCCTCAAAATCATTTCCTTATAGATAATTTTGCTCACAGCTAAAAATTTATGCATTAACTTTTATTATAGTCACCAGTTACTAAATGTTTTTATATTTTTAGAGCTAAATTATAATGTGTATAAATGACATTTGGTTGGTAAGGATTTACCCTCTTCATAGAAAACTTCTCAATTTAAGTTTGCTTCAATATAGTCATACTATCATCTTCATAATTTTTAATATTCCAGAATGAACAACTTAATCAATAGATAGATTTGCATCAACTATTGAAAGTGTTGATTTATCAGTTTCAATTTATTTATAACAGTACATTTTTCAAAAGTGTTAAAATACTATTAAAATCCTAGCTACTCATTTTCTATACAAATTTGAGGTTTATGTTCCATACCAAGACTCTCCATTCCCACTTCCATTGCCCAAACAAGTCAAGATCAGGTGTGCATTTTTGATGATTATCATCCAGGTTCTTTTTCAGCACTTCTCTAGACACTGTAATTCATTCCCCTCCCTGTCCCCAGGAGGATGCAATGACAACAGCAGTAGTCCAGTATATTTTCTGCCTTCTAGAGATATGATCTCTTTGCCCAGAGGTGGGGGAAAGACTCTTCTTGCAGTTTGTACCTATTAGTCCTCACAAAATAGACTGAAGATAAAACTGATCACTTTGTGCTTCAGAAATTCCATGCTGTTACTGCAACAAGAACAAGAGAAAGAGAGGAAGGAAGGCAGGAAGAAAGAAAAAAGGGGGGGGGAGGGGGGGGAGGGAAGAAGAAAAAGAACAGGAGAGAAGAAAGGAAGAAAGAAAGGAAGGAAAGGAGGAAGGGTGAGAGGAAGGGAGGAAGGGAGGAAGGGAGGAAGGGAGGAAGGAAGAAAGGGAGGAAGGAGGGAAGGTGG
>WTSP01020104.1:65527-84861 GCA_025331215.1 Actenoides lindsayi
AAAGAAAGAAAGAAAGAAAGAAAGAAAGAAAGAAAGAAAGAAAGAAAGAAAGAAAGAAAGAAAGAAAGAAAGAGAAGGAAAGAGAGAAAGAAAGAAAAGGAAGAAGAGATTCATGACTATACTCTAGTTCCTAAGTAATGATAAACGTTGAAGTTGGTTGAAGATTTCTTCCCTTCTTCTTTTTCCCTTTTATAGAGGAATCCTTAGTTGGAAGAGAGCCAGCATAATCACGTCTCACCACCCTGTTACCATCCTACCCTGCAGGGAGGAAAGAAGATCCTGAGACCCATTTCCTGAGCAAGTAGAAGAACCACTTGGTGTCTTAGAGTGCCAAGATAAATGTTCACGTGACCGCAACTGATGAACAGACCAACTTCTTGTTGACCCCAAAACACACTATCATAAAGTTTGAATAAAACCATGTTTGTTTTCTCTTATGACTTTGCTGTAGACCACAATGACTACAGTATTCAAAATTAAAAAGGTTTAAGATAACCACTCTCAGAATACACTAAGAGAGCAAATGTGGTTCTGTTTTCTTGAAAGCAATGCAGAGAAGGAATGCTTTCTACAAAATATCAATTTAAAATCAGTTAAGCATTATAATCTCTAAGAATGAAATGAAGAACTCAAAGGAACAAAGCCATGAGCAACCTGGTTTGATTTCAGTTAGCCCTGATTTGAGCACTGGCTTGAACTAGAAAATATCCAAAAGTCCCTTTCAACATAAATTATTCTATGATTCACAGAATGTTTTTGGTTGGAAGACACCTTCAAGATCATTTAGTCCAACCTTTGATTCAGCACTGCAAGCTCATGACTAAACCATGTCCCTGAGCATGAGATCCACACGCCATTTAAACGCCTCTAGTGATGGTGACTCCACCACTACCCTGGGCAGTCCATTCCAATGTTTGATAACCCTTTCAGTGAAGAAATGTTTCCTAATATCCAGTCTAAACCTCCCCTGGCACAGCTTGCATCCATTCCCGCTGGTCCTGTCACACATCACCAGGAAGAAGAGGTTGTCCTCCTCCTCACTCCAACCTCCTTTCAGGTAGCTGTAGAGAACAATAAGGTCTCCCCTCAACCTCCTCTTCTCCAGACTAAACCACCCCAGCTCCCTCAGCTGCTCTTCACAGGACTTGTTGCCCTTTTCTGGACATGCTCCAGCACTTCTAGGTCCTTCTTATAGTGAGGGGCCCGGAACTGAATGCAATATTCAAGGTGTGGCCTCACCAGTGCCGAGTACAGGGGGATAATCACCTCCCTATTCCTACTGGCCACAGTGTTTCTAATACAAGCGAGGATGCCATTGACCTTCTTGGTCTGCTGACTCACATTTAGTTGACTCTCGGCCAGTACCCCTAGGTCTTTTTCCAACTTGCAGCTTTCCAACCACACATCACCAAGTCTGTAGCTTACCATGGGGTTGTTATGACCCAAGTGCATGACCCGTCACTTTGCCTTGTTGAACCCCATGCAGTTAACCTTGTCCCACTGATCTAACCTGACTAGATCCTACTGTAAAGCTTCCCTCCCCTCTAGCAGATTGACACACCCACCTAGCTTGGTGTCATCTGCAGATTTACTGAGGGTACTCTCAATCCCCTCATCCAGATCATTAATAAAGACATTGAAGAGAACAGGCCATAGTACTGAACCCTCGGGAACACCACTTGTGACTGGACACCAGCCAGATTTAGCTTCTTTCACTTCCAGTCTTCTGCCCCTTCCATCCAGCCAGTTTTTTATCTAGTGCAGAGTGTATTTATCCAAGCCTTGCACCCTAAGTTTCTGAAGGACAATGCTGTGGGAGACAGTGTCAAAGTCTTTACTAAAGTCCAGGTAGACAACGTCCACAGCTCTTCCCTCATCCACTAGGCAGGTGACCTTGTTGTAGAAAGAGATCAGGTTAGTCAGGACTTGCCTTCCGTAAACCCATGCTGACTGGGCCTGATCACCTGGTTGTCTTGTATGTTCTGTGTGGTGGCACTCAAGATGACCTGCTCCATAACATTCCCTGGCACCAAGGTCACACTGACATGTCTGTAGTTCCCAGGAGCATCCTTTCAGCCCTTCTTGTAGATGGGAATTCCATGATTCTATAAACTACACATTTACATTCTAGTATGAAGAAATGTTTCACACTAACCATAGTTTAGGAGCATCATCTCTGGTTTTTATATACTTAGATCTCTATTATGAAATGGCTCATACAGCTACTTTCTGTTTTATAGTGACATCATAAATCATCTTTCCTCTTCTTTGAAAACCAGCCACACCCAGACTCATGGGAAGATTAAAAAAAAAAATATTTTGAAAGAAAAAAAAGTGCAACAATGTTGCATGAAGTGGGAATCACTATTTTTCCTCTTTTGCATTTTAAAAATATCAGTCTGTTACTCCTACATAGATAAACTGAGCAAAGTTTCCATTCTCTCAAAATTATTTCTAGGCTTATGTGGCATGATATCATTCTCCTGTGTATCTTAATGGCTTATCTCAAGAGACATGACATTGAGGTCCTGGCTTTAGCTAATGGTAAAGAGACACTTATTCATCTTTCAAAAAACTAAGTAATGACTCCCTGAAGGAATCATTAAAGGATAATTCCAACATGAACCCACCTGTTGGTCATGTTGCATATGTTTCTGAGCTCACCAAACATGAAGATCTTTTTTTCTCTAGCTGATATCTCCTTAAGTAAATTCATATAGCTTTTGGTTGTTGGTTTCTTTTTAAGTTTTGTAACAAGACATATTAAAGAAACAGGATCTCAGAATATAGATAATTTTAGGGCATTAAAAAATGCATTTGTTTTTATGCCAGTAATACAGTCATATCTTTTATGGGAATTTGGTTCTTGTCCCCTAGAACTTTCTTTACCACTTACACATTATTAGAAATCTTCATTCTCAGAGTAGCTGTATTACAGCAGAATCTAGAAAGATACTCATACACACACTCAGGATATTTTAGCTGTCTCTTCTAGGGAGTAAAACAGAGAATAGAAAAACGTCCTGAAGGATGTTTTAAATACAAAAAGGCTTTCAAAGATAAGAATAGAGAACACAGAAATCACAAAAATATTATGTCTGCCACCAGCTGTCTTTAAATCTCTGAAGCTCTTAGTTTCAGGACTTGGAAAAGCCATCCCAGTCTCAAGTTATTGCTGCAAAATACAGAAAGACAATATTACCCAGTTTCAGGACACAGGGAGTCAAGGAACAGCTCCTGTCCAAGGAATTGATTTGTTGTGTCACTTTCTAGCTTTCTGTGTTTCTATAAACCTTCTAACCGTTTTTGTAATTTTTACTGTAAACTTGTCAGTGTCAAGATGGTAACCTACTGTCATTCTTTCCAGCGCCTGACATAACAGGGTACTGTTTTGGTTAGAATTTCTAGGCTCCACTTCAATACAAATGATAGTAATGCTGCTTGGTGAATATGTTCCACATATTGAAATTTTCCTATCCAGCTTTTTTATGCTACTACTCCAGTATCAGTTGAGCAAGGTCTGAATGCACAGCAGAGGATAATAGGAGGGAAAAAAAAAACAGCTAAGGAAACAAGCAGTGTCTATATGATATACCATAACTGTCATATTTTGACAGCTTAAGAAGAGATATTGAAGAGTTTGAATTCAATTCAGGGGATCATAGAGGAACCAGTAGAAGCAACATAAGAATGACTAGATGCAAAAATAAAATAATAAAAGGAAACTGATTTTTTGCAGTGAAGTAGAATGATGACTTTCTATGCACATACCACTGACAAAAGTCAAGGCCATTTGTTACGACATGTAGAGTTAACTGGGTGAAGAAATTTTCTTTGGCCTTAAAATTTGTAGTGTGCAAGTAAGAAATGTTAGATAAGCTCCTGATGGTGGGAGAAATCTCCAGGAAGGAAAAAATTATTTGTATTTCTGGATTTCTGCCCTTCTTATGTGCTTTCTATTCTATGTGAAACAATGAACATGAAAATCTGATTATTCATACAACAGTTGAATGGATTTAACAGTAATATGGCACGAACATTATAGTCTCAAAACCTTGAATGAGTGACTTCAGAGCAAAATAAGCCTGTGAATTACCGAGTCATTCTTACTTTTAATTTCTGCAGTCAGGATAGCTGAGAACAACTTCTACAAATTACTGATATCTTGTCAGCCTGTCAGGACTTGTCTAAATGGGAAATTAGTTCTCAGGAAGTCCAGGTGATAATTTACTGGAAACCAGCTACACTGAGCTAGTCTCTGTGCTTGTGTCTGGGTACTCATGCAGTGTGCAACATGTGAGGTGTCTCTGCTTTCAAAGAAGGGTAAGGTAATTCACAAACAAATCCATCATATTATGCTAGTTTAGAAGATGGGAATAATGAAAAGATACACCAAACTAGCCAGAAAGAGTGAGCTACAAGTCTGGAAACCTTGCAGTTGTTTTACAGATAAAGTACATACATTTACTAGGAAAGACTTTTAGTTCGGCCATAGCCCCTCTGCTTAACAATTGGAATGGAATTGCCTTGTTTGAATTGCTCAGATTATGGGCAAAAGAGTAAATTTTCATCTGCATCAGTCCTTGTAGACGTACCCTCAGGTTCATTAAAAACAATGACAAGAGGCAGATAAAAGGAGAAGTAACAAGACAGAGTAGCTAAAATACTATAAATTCATACCTAGTTTTATAGACAGACCCAAATTTATTTTTAAATACATTAGAGTCCAGAGTCTATGCTTACTGTTGCAGCTGTTTGTCACAGCAGCTAAGGAATTAAATGCCACTTTATCATTGTTACACATGAGATGAATTCATAAACTGTTTAACCACAGGCATCAGTGCATCCAGCAGTCTAGTAATATTAAATTAAATCATCATATTTAAGTCTTCTGATAAATTAGAGAAAATAAATATAAAAGAAAAGTGAGGGGTTTTGTTTCAACTTTGAGGAAACCAGTTAAAGATATCTGTTAACTAAAACTTGTATATAATTTCATATTGCAGAATTAGGATCAAACTCATGTTTTAACTCCGTGGAAACACTGCTGTTCTGATGTCCCATTGTCTTTGATACATGGGAAATGAGATTCAGAAGACAAGGAATGGAGACATTTGTACTGATTGGAAAAAAGATAGAAACTGCAGAGCAAGAATAAAATGCAAGCAATTGGAAGAATCCAAATGACAAATACAAAAGATGAAAATGCAAATATGAGATCTACTCAGCTCTCTTATGAAGTCCTATGTAGATGGGAGTTATTTTAATAGCATATTGTTACACACAAAGAAGTTATGTATTGTTTAATATAAAATTGCTGTATTTAGTTCCAAGAGTATCAAGTTTTCTAGCACATAAACAATAGATCATTGCAAATATATACATCAGACTTTATAACTGTGTAGTCTGAATACGTATTCACTCCTCTAAGCAGAGAGCAATACTATATACTTTATTGCATATCAGACCTGTGTACATACAGAAATAAAATAAGATTTCAGTTAAGAAACATGTTGCTACATCAGGGAGAAACAGAAAGTAACTTTTGTTCTATAAAAAAAAATTGACTAAATTTTATTTTTACATTTTTGGGAGGGCAACTGAATTTTATTTTTTTTATTTAAAATATAGTGTCTGAAAGATCTATTTCAATTTATAAGTGGTTACTTTTATTCCAAAAGATGAAATTTGATGCCATTTCATTTTTTTTTTTAAATCCAAAATTATTTTTAAGTTCCTCCTCCAGAAAAAAATGTTTACATGGCATGGTAAAGTAAGCAACTTCTAGTACACTGAAGTGAGCTAATATTGCTGAAGATGAGACTCTAAAATATCATGAATTTTAGCTAGATTACAAAGAAGATACTTGTATTCGCTTTCAGGGCTCATCATGTCTTTCTTCATAATGTTTGTTTTCCAGTGTCTGGTATAAAAAATGTAATTTCCAAATTCTTCATAGCCTACCCTGAAAGTGGCCTATAAGCAAGCATGGGAGGGTTTATTCACTAGGGTCTCTAGTGACAGGACAAGGGGTAAAGGCTTTAAGATGGAAAAGGGTAGATTTAGGTTAGACATTGGGAAAAAGTTCTTCAATATGAGGGTGATAGATCACTGGAATTGGTTGCCCAGAGAGGCTGTGGAGGCCTCATTCCTGGAGACTTTCAAGACTGGGCTTGATGAGGCTCTGAGCAGCCTGAGGTGTCCCTGCTTATTGCAGAGAGGTTGGACTAGATGACCTTTAGGGGTCCCTTGCAACCCAATACATTCTATGATTCTATGATTTTTCTTGTGCTTCAGAAAATATTCTGTATATATCTTTAAAGGTACCTCACTTCCTTGTTCTATAAATTTTACAAATAACCTTAGCCTTTTTGATGTCAACCAGTGTGACACTTATGTCACACATGTCAATGTAATGTTGCTCCTTAATCTATGTTTCCCGTTTGTGCATGTGCTGAATTTCTCACATTCCAATTGTTTTAATTAAAAACAATTGCTTAGAGCAATTGTAGTAAATACTAATATAAAATGACTTAAATTAAAATCACAACGATAAAACTAGTGGATAAGATACCAGTAAATCTGCATTGACATTGTTTTGTACCTTTATAAATGGATATATTCCAGAAAATCAGTTATTCTACTAATTCAAAGTCCTTCAGATTCATACCTACAAAAAGAACTCCAAATACCAAAATCACACGCAACATCATAAATGTTGTAAATCTCTTGGGTCCAAAACTGACAGGGTGGAAAGAGATAAAAGCTCTTCATAGATCTGCCTGTGAGCTTGAAATTAGAAATATGGAGGGAAAACCAAAGAAGATCCATAGAGATGACTGTTTCATATCACAGGTGTTTGCATTTCTGTGGTCAGCAAAGAGATTCCTACATAATGTATATATGTTTGCACACACAATCAAGAAATGTTTTATAAATTTATGTATGTTGATCAGGATGCTATTATTAATAAAAGTGTGGGACTTCAGGTAATTGAGCTCCATCGCCTTATTCCTAAATAATAATTCTAGAAAATGGCTGAGAGGACATCCTTGGGGGGTTGAGATAAAAGAACACGGAATCATCATAGAATTTCAGAAATCAGAGTGGTATTTAAGTGAGACATACTTGCCAAGGCTCATACATTTTTAGATAACTCAGCAAACAAAGAAATTATACTAAAAGAAAAACACTTAGCTTCCCTAAAAGTGTGGATCAGTGGTATATGTAACTACAGTTGGGGTTATTATTTTTTTTTAAATTATTCAGAGTTGCTTAACAGATGTAAGATAATAAAATATTAACGTTCCTATAGTAAATTGTATAGAAGAACTTTTTTACTGTTCTCTTCATTAGTCCTGTAGACACTAACGACATGAAAAGTAATAGATTCTTGGTTTATATTATTACTATTATATTCCTTTAGATGACCTTGCCTGTGTTTACAATACCTTATTTACTTGGCAATTGTGATAATGCATGTAGTGAAATAAGTACTTTTAAAGGGAGACAGTAAAAAATACTATGTGTATGTGTGAATCTGTGTGTACAGAATGCTTATGAAATTAAATAGAGTATTTGTGATTAGAAACTTGATGCTGGATATCGGTGCATGTGCACTAGAGAACCTCTTTTATCTAATTGTAAAACAGTTCCATTTTCTAGCTCTGTGAGGTTTCCTAGACCACCTACTTTTACACTGATTTTTGTTCTAAAGCCCTCAGGTTTCTATCTCATCTAAAAATCATTTGACTCTATCTAGTAGAATCATGAATATTCTCATTCTCTGTATAAATACTGAATGCAATTCCAAGCCTGTAATGCTTCTGCCCTTGGTGATTTAAAACCATAACACAATTAAGGACAAAGTTACTCACTTTCCTGATCACCTGGGCATTCTTTGAGTGTGATGGGTTATGTAGACACAATCATTTCTTGGTTTTTTGAACTCATTTGGCAATGTTTTGGTGATAACTATATTCTGTGTAGTTAATTATTGAATTTCTTTACTTTCTTTTGGTACGTTATTTTACTCCAGGGTACTCTTATCTTTTCATATGTTTTTTATTCATTATTTATTGTTATGTAGTAGCATTGTTAGAATTACATTAATTAAGTTCCATGGTTCTTATAATAAATTCAAAGTTTTATAATAGGAAGAGGCAACACATAGTAGTAAAGAATATTACTACACAAGGAGAGTTAAAATTAAACTGAAAATACATTGTTCCTTAGCGTCTAATCTGCTGAATCTTTAATGTTTTTCCAGACAGCTTGGTTAAAACTTAATCCATTAAAAAGCAGTGTGGTTCAGAAACCTACAATTAGACATGCTAATAGTGTCAGTATACTTAAGTTTATTTCTTGCAGCTTCTGTGTTTAAAATTCCATTTACTTTTAGAACAGAATCTAGGATAAAAATACGAAGATCTGATAGATTTGCAATTTGCAACAATAATTGATTGGAAATGAGGAATATAAATAGACTTACACTGCTGTTAAATACTTCCAAAACATTAATAAAATTGATCACAACCTCACAGCTCCCAATTCCCTTCCATAATTAAACTTTTTGAGACACAGACTCACTCTTTCTCTGCTTGTTTCCTTAGATGTTTTTCTTTTTCCTCCTATAATTCTCTGCTCTGCATTCAGACCTTGCTCAACTGATATTTGAGTAATAGCATTAAAAAAAAAAAAAAACAAAAAACCTAAACAGAGAAAGACAAAAGTATCTTGTTTTTATTTCATAGCTAAATGATTGCTTCATTCACTGCTGGAATGTGGAGTTTCAGGACCAGCTGAAGTAATGTTACACTGGGAACTACTTTCTAAGGCTGTCCTTCCTTGGAGAGCCTTCTGCAGTAAGTTCTCTCACAGTGGTATCTCCCCATTACATTTGTTTCAACACTCAGTGTTTTTGTGTCTGCAAATGGGTGAAAGCTTATGTGTAAGACCAAGGTATGGCTGTGTAATCTTCTGAATAGAAGGTCAGTGTCTAAGCAGCTTTAGCAGCATAAAAGCATGCCTGTGCTTTCTCCTACAAACTGGAGTAACACATGCAACTGGTGAATCAAGCAGTAGTACTGTGGCTCTGCTAGTATAACACTGTGCCTGAGTGGGTAAAGCCTACCTCTTTTCAGCTGCTGAAGCTGTAGTGAGTACATTTACAAATTTTCTGACCAGTGTAGCCAGAATGAATTTGTCTGTCCCTAAAAAAGACCTAGTAGATATTTCTTTAATCTTATTGAAAGCTTTTGGTCTATAGGACCTCCGGAGTTTACATAAACTTTTCAAACTGAGATGTATATTCCTGTATCAGCTGAATATGGTAGAATAGATTTGTGACATCGTTAGTAGCACTTGAGTTCAAATTCACTTATATGATGGTAGACATTATTTTTAATGGCTACATCTATTTTAGTATGAGATTTGACTGTGTATGCTTATTTCAGGAGCCTCAATTAACTAGTTGATAGTAAAGATATTTTTGTCTCCTCAAGAGTGACTAGGGAGCATGATGAATGCAATGATGTTATTCCAATGAAGAATACATGTCTACATGTTTTGAAACCAATGATTGTTGTCAAAAGCATATTTTATCTAGTATTGCAACAACTACAAGTAGTGTCTGTATTCAGGATGCCTTAATATGTCATTTGAATTAAGACCATGCTAAAACTGAAAGCTAGATGCTTGATATCAAAAGTATACTTGATACTTTGAATAATAGAGATATATTGATAAATTTTGCAGACATGAACTGTGTAAGAACAGGTAGTACAATGATTTGTAAAGAAATTAGCTTATAAAACCATTTTGGAGACAATTTCACTGAGCTGAGAAGACCTCAGTGATTGATCTCTAGACATTTATACATGTATATATAGTGGGAAACAAAGTTCTGTAAATTTGATGGGAGTTTTTGAAAGGACAGATTTTAATTTTTCATTTTGAAATGCTTTCTCTTTCTAACAACTTTCGTTTCTATAGATTATATTTTGTGTTGTTGGTATAATACGCTGTATTTCCAGCTTAAAGAAGAGCTTTTAGAATCACCTATAATGATCCACAGTATCAAATTTTCTTCTTGGAAAATGAGGAATTCTGGATTTTAAAGATTTTGCTAACTGGAAAAAAAAAATAATATTTAAGGATCCTTTTCAAACTGGAATTTTCATTCTCTATGCCACTAAGTCTGTCAGTTCATAATGGTCAACTGCTTCCAGCAGAATATCTGTTTTGTTGCCTCCTGCCAGAGGTGATAGTGGACACCTGATTCCAAAATGAAATATCAGTTTTGATGGCATTACATCATGTTAAACTGCATTATATTCAGAAAAAAAAATAGGGTGCAGTGTTATACAATATCAAGTAAGAGCTAGCAGTAGTTATTTTTCATAACTCTTCCTGCATTAAATTTCCATTAGATTTATAGTACTGTTGTGGTTAATGTAACTTCAGGAATCATCTGTTCTAATCCTTTTCTGAGTGATAGACACAGAGATGATGGCAAACTGCCTGTCCACAGTGCCTGGTATGTGCTCACATTATGATGACTATCCACTGTGAGAAGTCCAGCAGTCCCCTAGTGTGAGACTCAGAAAGTCTCACTTCTTGTGGTCACCCACTTCAAATTACAAGGTAATTTAGGCATATCTAGTGTCTAGACAAAAACACCTCTGAATTAGAGACACACAACCATCTTTTATTAAAAACATCCCCTCTGCAAATATAGAAGATGTTAATGATGACATTTTATAACAGCATCTGATTTTGATGTGGTTTTAAAGCATTAGCATTTTCTGTGTTCTGAAGAAGGACTCTAGTTCTTTATAGGACATAATCTGATTCAGGAAGTTACCAGGATTTTATACAATAATCTAGTTAGATACCACTGGATATAGTAAATAAAGAAAACTCTCCTGTCAGATTAAAATTATAAAGTTTATTTTAAAAGCTTGCTGTAAAATCTTAGTAAGAGGAAAAACCATTAACCTTATTTCTCTTCTGCTGCCTTCTATTGCTAAAATGAGAGTAAGCAGAACTGACAGCAGATGAGAAAAGTGTATTTGACTAGGACATTTTATGGGTTTTGATTATGTGTTTAATCCTGACACTTTCTTCTATAGCTCTATCTGCAGGACTTGAATTTTTCATTTTGTAATACAATTTTGTAGAGAAAAAAGTTTCTAGAGATGGTGAAGGACAGATTCTCAGACATACACTTCTGTGGAGACATAACCAGGGAAGAACCAGTGTAAACTACTAAAGGTGTTAAAAAAAATATGCACTATTATGTCCTAGAAACTAACTGAAAATTAAGGACACATATTATTTCTCAGGATGAAGTCATGGAAAAGACTCTCCCTCCTTTTGTGGACAATAAGCTGATGCGAGAAATTAACCTCAAGTAAGTAAGAATTTGATTTTATGAGCAGCTGATTAAAAATACTTTACCCATTGAAATGTTCCAAAAGGTAAGTTAACATCACTCTCTGTATTTGAATGGCTGGTAAACTGAACAGCTGTGGGATTAAAAGCTGTTTGTTTGTTCGGTTGGTTGGTTGGTTTGGGTTTTTCTGCTTTGTTTTATTTTGGTTTTGGGTTTTTTTTTGTTTTCTTTTAAAATATGACATACAGTTCATTTGATGTGATATTAAGTCAGTGTCAAAGTCAAGGGTAGCACTGAAGGAGCTAGAAGCCCAGACTTGCATCTCCAGCTGTTTAATCACAGGTATATTCCTACATCCTCTGCTCCTGCCTATTGAAGTGGAGAGGATTACTGAGGGATAACATGGTTGCTCTGTCACAGCTAGAGCTGGCAAAAAGCTGCATTTCTTGACATCAAGGACTTAGGGAATATTCATCATTCAGGTCTAAGACAGCTGATTTGTTTCTGACTGGCTAGGGGGACAGTTGAGCAAAAAGAATATGTAGATACATCTTTTAACTGCTTTTATTTTGACATTTTCTAGTGGTCTCAGTCACCCATCAGACCCCAGAGTGCTCAGCATTGCCAATTTCCAAACTGAATACTTTTCCTGCCTAACACCCCACTAGTCTGTAACAGCATTCACTAAAAAGCTGATGTTGCCTTTGCTCCATGGATGACAGTCATCACCACATCCCACAATAGCTTACAAAGGTATAGCACCTTTTCTGTGTTGTTAGAGAGTAGGCAGAGAGCAATCTCACTTTCTCATTCCTTTCTCAGTCTGAGGGTCTCCTATGACAAAGAAAAATGATGTTCAAGGATCAGACCTTAAAAGCACTAGCAAAGGGCTAACACTGACTCATCATCACTTTCACTTATAGAAAAAAAAAACCAACAAACTTTTACTGCCTGTCTGATTGCCTAGTGAACTTGAAATCTTACAAACAATTTTGTTTTAACTTCTGGTAGGAGAGTTGGATTTATGTTAGACCTAAAAGTGCTCTGATGATAGTTTTATGAATGATATAAATCATTTACTTTCACAGGTAACAATCTGAGCTTCTGCAGTCTGTACTTTTAAACACGTAGGGGAGATGAGTTAATATGATGGCTGATTGGATAACTAGAACTTATCACAGGTCTTGCAAATTTAGAACTGTCAGTAAGTGAACTAAAAACTGTACTACAGAATAATCCCACATGTAATGTTCTGATAATTAAACTCCTCTGACAATTACATCATACATTATCAGGATTAGCCAGATCCATTACTCATCACTGGTGCCTTGGACAAAACAAAGCTGGTACGCTAGGGACTGTCAGCTGAGCAGATGCTGCTATGGAAGAAAGCAGCCAAGTACTGTTTATGTAATATGAGCACCAGCATGGTGGAGAAAGATATTGCTTTGGCTTGCACCGTGTTCCTGGAGTTTAGAAACTAGGAAAGGCAGAAAACTGAAGGCACCATATTGACTATACCATATTAGAATACTATTTTAATTGCATGTTCTGCTTCTCTGCTACAGTTATGATTTGCTGAAACCTTTCTTATGTATAAAAAGCACACAGCTTTGCATTTCTTCTGTTTATAAAAATTAAGGACAATAACCCATAGAACACAGTAGGAAAAAAAAAAAGTGTGTCAGTTATTACAAAGGAATACTACGTTAATTGTAGGAGTTAAAAATAAAATGTATAGAGACATTTTTACTAGCATTTTAGTGTTGGGGAGTTTTTAATTGGGATGTTGTGGGGTTTTTGGGTTTTGTGCGTTTTGATGGATTTTGGTTTGACTTTTTTGTTTTTTGTTTAAATGGTAAAATAATTGAAAAATCTGGTAATAACAGGATGATATTATTTTATATTACTGTTTCTCCATTCTGCAGAAGAAACTTTCCAAAATGGATGTTTCTGAGGACAGAAACATTTTTCCTCACCCTGCTCCCAGTACCAGTTTCCAGTTTAGGTAAAAGTGTGGAAAGCAAAAATCTGTGTTTTATAAGAATATCCTGTTTTCATAGTGTTTCACCTAGGCAGAAACTTTCCTAAAGGCTTCTCATTTTCTGAAGTAAAATATTTTATCCAAATGCTTGGTGGTGACTGTGGTAAAGCAAATAGGTCTAAGTGACCTGCTGCAGTGAGAGAGTTCTCTTCGGGAGCTAATGAAGTTTAAGCATCCAAATTTTAGAAATGATGTCTTATTCTGTCCAATTACTCTTCACAGAGTAATTAAGGTCTCCATATGAAAGTGTGTGGCAGGGGGGATGGACAGACACATGCCCTTTTTTTTCTCTTTATGGCAGTTTTAAGGTAACTGTAGTCCTTTGAGCTTCATAGAATTCCAGAGACATATGTAACTGCTGAGTAGTAAATACCAAAAAAATGAAGGGAAGTCTTGTACTGAGTTGTGTTAGTCAGGTGCAAGCTAAGGAAATTCAGATTTATCTATATAAACAGTGGACACTGGGAGATTTTGGATACATTCCCTCTTAAAATCTGGAATTTATTTCAAGTTGGAATGTTTTCAATAAAGCAGCGTCCAGCCTTGTAATTGGTGAATCTTTCCATACTAGTGAACATTTTCCTTTTAAAAAAATTATTTTTTTTTGTTATGGTGGTGGCTGGTCATTGCCACTGACTCACGCCCTAAATGTCACACAAAAGCCCAGTATGTCTGAGCACTCCAGGTGCTTGGTAGATGATCTGTGGCAGTTTAAAGTTTCTGTGTCCTGTGCCAGAATAGGGTCAGGAGAATCTCAGATGCTGCAGTTACCAGCCTGGTGTCTTTAATTTAAAGCCATCTTCATCTATAGGTTAAACTGACAGAGTTGTGTTAGGTGGAGTGCAGGTTCATGCTTAATTTCATACCCAATTCTGTGGGGGTGATAATCATTGGCAGAAAAATTGGGTAAAGAAATGGATACAATTTTGCCATTAACAATTGTGCTTTGCTGAATGTAGCTTCTTTATAAAACATCTAATCTTCTATTATGGAAACAGTATTTTCCAGTCATCCACAGTCTTGCAACTATTATGGAGCTTTCTTGCTGTTCACAGATGAAGTCACCATAGTGTTAATGAAGGGGTAAGGGTAAAGGACAGAGACTGAAAACGAGTAAATACTCCTCTAAGTATGGGTAATATTTTGTATATATAATTGCAGAATCTTTACTAACTTTATGACAAGATCCAGTATTACACAACAATGTGCTCATGCACTGTTTCTTTAAACAGTCTATTAACACTGACTGAATAATACAAAAGAAGGAAATTAATTTTGTCACTCAATAACGGGTCACGTCTGGCTTCTTTTTTTGTGTCTATTTGGATTATACCACTTTGGGGTGTTTAATACTCACAGATTCCCACTTTTATAGTTATGTATGATATGATCAAATATGAGTGCTCATAACCAGAAGTTTATAAATAATCTTTTGTTATTTAACTTTCTTTTTCTTAGATAAAATCTTCTGATATTAATTCTTTTCCCATATATAATATGTTCTGTAATATTTCCATTTTGACATATGGATATATGCCTTGGATTCAGTTACATTAAATGTTGCACAAGATCCTACTGTACACCAACAGTGCCCCTACTACCTCATACTCATTTTCATTTTCATAATGAGAAAACCCAAATTTACAGAATCTGTATAATGATCATCTGTTGTGTGGTTGTTTTAGGTATAACCTCAAATGATCAGTTGATGACCATAGACAAAAGTCACAAAGGAGAACAGCACAAACATTATCTTTAGTTTGTAAGTTGAACACACTGAGCAGATGAATCACAGACTAAGTTCAGCTAATTTAAACAAGGTGCACCATTGAAGTTTGATATTTATGCTTTCAATAGTCACTGGTGAGAGGAAAACCTCTGTAGAGAGTGATTCTACCATTCTGAGGTAGGTATCCCAAACAGCTGGAATGAGTCACTTACCTGGATATGGCTCTCTCACTTCACTAACTTTATACTGATGATGAATTTAAATTAGGGAACTAACTTTCAAACAACTATTGTTAGGTGAGGTGAATCCTGTCTGCAAATTATTGTATGGTTATAGAGAAGTTACACAGGTGAAATCAAGAACACTTCTGAATGGTTGGTGACAGACATACTTAATGAAATTTCAGTTAAAGTCTGATTAGAAAAGTAAAATAGAATCACTGAATCACACAGTTGTCACAGTTGGAAAAGACCTTTAAGATCACCAAGTCCAAACATCAACACCTCACCATCCTACTACAGCATGTCCTGCAGTGCCTCATCTATACAGTTTTTGAATACATTTAGGGATGCTGACTCCACCACCTTCCTGGCCAGCCCATTCCAGCTCCTGACTACTCTTTCAGTAAAGAAATTCTTCCTAATATCTAATCTAAACCTCCCCTGGTACAGCATCAGGCCATTTCCCCTAGTCCTGGTGTTATTTGCTTGAGAGAAGAGATGGCACCCACCTCACTCCAACCTCCTTTCAGGCAGCTGTAGAGAGTGATAAGGTCTCCCCTCAGCCAAACTAAACAAACCCAATTCCCTCAACCTTCCCTCATAGGACTTGTTCTCCAGACCCTTCACTAGTTTGGTTGCCCTTCTCTGAACTTGCTCCAGCAACTCAATGTCTTTCTTCTGGTGAGGATTCCAGAACAAAACATAGTACTCGAGGTGTGGCCTCACCAGTGCCAAGTACAGGGGCACAATCATTTCTCTTCTCCTGCTGGACACACTATTTCTGATGCAGGCCGGGATGCTGTTGGCCTTCTTGGCCACCTGGGCACACTGCTGGATCATATTCAGCTGAGTGTCGACCAGCACCCCCAGGCCCTTTTCCGACAAGCAGCTTTCCAGCTACTCTTCCCCAAGCAACGTGTAAAGCAGGAGAAAACAGTTGTTATTGCAGGGCTGGCTGCAAGATGTTCCACTTGAAAACCGTCTGTTTCTACATTGCACAGAGCTGAGGAGAGGTATGGTAGGCTACCCTGTTGGCTCAACTGCGGATGTTAAGAATTTTGCCTTTGAAACCCATTTTCACTTTTGAATCCCATTTTACAGATAAGGAAAGAGAGGCATGAAGTAATTCTGGCACTCAGGAACATTCTATATGAGACTGCTCTTAAATTATAAGACCACTCCTTTGCAGAATTGGCAACAATTATTCACTGAATGATGTACAAAGCCAATAAAAGCAGCAGCCTTGCTGCTGAGAAGCTGGCTGCCCTGAGTTCCCTGGCACGCTCTGGGCACACCACAGCTCGTGTGTGCCAAGGGCAGGCTGCAAGCTGAGGGATGTCTAGAGAAGTACCACACATTTCCTTTGCTTCCTCAGCTTGTTCCATTGCTTCCTCTGCATTTTCTAGGTTGATAGAAAGCAGGCTTTTTAAAAGGTGAATACAGTTCACATAGAAGTTACATTTCCTGGGGCTTCTTTCCATTCAAGCATGACTGCTGTGCTTTGCATTCACATATAGCATAAGTTTATAGTCTCATCACTTGGTTCAAGCTATGAATAAAGTACAGCTTAGCCAACAGTTGTGGGAAGAAATACAGTTTAACCCTTTGCTCTTGCTATGGTGGCATCTCCTGAGGAAAAATCAAATGCTACCATTCTGGGAAGAGTAAAGACAGAATGCATTTTCCTAGCTCTTTGAGAGGATTCCATACCAATGTGTGGCAGCATATAAGGGGTCTAGACACCAACACGACGCTCTCAGAGAGAGTCTTGCCGCCCTCTGCACCTCACCTTGCTTCTGGCTGTGCTTATGAGGCACAGTCCAGCCCAATTAAAAACATGACTGGAGGGTGTTGCCAGAAAGAACATGTGAGCCTGCAATTAAATGGGTTACTAATTATGTGGCATGATTTCTGTTTTTTTTCAGTGGTTAATTTGTTTCACAGAATGCAGTCTGTGCACACATGTGTGAGTGCTTCTGTGTTATGCAGGGGAAATAGTGCTCTAAAAATCCTTTTTTTTTTTTTTTTTTTTTTCTTTCTCTAGCTGTTTTATTTTCCTCTTTGCCTCTCTCAGGTCTCAAACTATAAGTTATACTTATTTAACATATCGTCATAACACAAATTTCCACCAGCATCACTCATGTCATTTTCACTTTCTTACGCCAATCTCATCTGCAGAGGTCACTGTGGGCCTCACAGTCATTTAGCTGTATGTTAATCTTGAATCCTTCAGCATACTCTGGACCGTTATGGATAATTTCCTTTTTATTGTTGTTCTTTAATTAAATAGAAAATGATAAATTGTTTATGTCTATTGTGCAGTCTACAAATACTCACTTTCTGCTTCATTACCATTATTGTATGACATATGAAAAGAATGGAAAGGGGTAGATTAATGGAGCTGCATGCTGATCACAGTTTTGCTCGGAACTCTCAGATATCTGCAATCTGACAGCCATTCAAAGACTGTTATCTGGCCTGATCAGATGTTGCTGAGCTGTGACCAAAACCCAGTGGCTTAATTTTTTTAACAACATGCTTTTCAAAATTATGCATTAAAGATCTTATTGATCATTGTTCTGTGAAATATAATAAACGACAAAATATTTAATTTTTGGTCATATTTGTTTCATCCTTGAGTAAATGAAGAAAGTGGAAAAAGAAGCCCAACAACTGCAAAATTAGGACTTCTAATAAAGATAAGTGTACATGTGCAATGATACATGCTTTTCTAACATGTGGGCAGTGATCTACTTTTCTTTACTCCTTTCTCTGTTATGCAAAAGTATTTCTATCACTAGTGTGTCTCATTTCTTGGCCTGCCAGTAACAAATCCAAGTGGTCTGTTAACTGTGAAGTCAGTCATCAGTTCTTCTCTCATGCCTCTAGTTTGGCACACTTCTAAGTGACTTGCTTCATTGATTGCACAGTGATTTTGCACTGCAGAAATAAACCTCAAGTCACATATCTTGAGGTTAATTCAAACTGTATAGTATCTTCTGTCTCAGAAGCTGGCATATTTTTTCAATAGTAGCAAACTGGTAACATAAGTCCGATGATTATTTGCTATAATAGCAAATGTCCAGATTCATGTTTAAACTGAAATTGGCAAAATAAAGGGCAGCATTATGCTGCAAGGAATATGCCTTCAAAATAGTCTTTTTGAGCTTAAAGTGCCATGAATGTTGGATAGTCATGTGATCTCATTGTGCAACTTGAAGATACAATATGGTGTGTTTGACTGCATTTAGTTGTTGCTTAATATTTATGGGAAACATTAAAATAAAATGTAATTTTAGATCCTTCCTTTGCCATCTCAGATATTCTCTACACAGTTCTGTGCTGCAGAGTAAAATTGCTTCTTATATTTGAAGTAGTTCATTAGAGAGCATTATATATTGAGCCATGTTATAGAGCTGATAGAGAAATAACAGTGTCTTGCTATTAGTGGACTCACAGTGATTTTCTTCCTTTAGATGATAATTCCTTGAACTTACTAATTTTTTTCCAGCTTTTAAATTTCCTGATTTTCCCAAAATTCTATAAGTGTCTCTGTATAGGAAGGATCTTTCTTCCCTTTTTTCCAAAAATGGGTTATAATATTATTGCACACTTTCCGCAGTGCAGCAGGGAAGTGACTGAATTTTTACTGGTGAAAAATTATTCCTATGTATACTTTGGTCCTGCATTCATTATTCTACTGATAGAATGAAAGAAAGGCCAACCTTGGCCTCCTCAGGGAACTGCTTGGAAAAGTGCCATGGGACAGGGCCCTAGAAGATAAGGGGGCCCAAGAAAGCTGGCTAATATTCAAGCACCATTTCCTCAAGGCTCAAGATCAGTGCATCCCAAAGAGCAGGAAATCAAGTAAGAGAGTTAAGAGACCCGCATGGCTGAGCAGGGATCTACTACATAAACTTAAGCAGAAGAAGGAATTATACAGAA
>WTSP01020105.1:0-14163 GCA_025331215.1 Actenoides lindsayi
CCTTTTAAATAATTAAAAAAAATTAAAAAAAATTAAAAAAAATAATTAAAGTCCCAATAAGTTTAAAGGGACCACGGAAAACAGCTCCTAAGACTGTTGCTCCTTCCAGAACACATGCCTCCTTCCTCCAGTGGAAAGGTCCTTCTCCATAGATAGCAAGAAAAAAATAAAAATAAATCCCTCCTCCCACCCCCCAGCCCGCTGGAAATGAAGCCCCATCCCACCCACGCACGCTGCAGAGACCCCCACAAGAACCCCCAGAAGACTGAGAACAAGCGTTCAAGGCTGATGAGGCTCAAAGTGTCTTTTAAGGAACTTTGGTTGTAAAAAGCAAGGGTCTGACAGGCCTGTACTCAGCGACTCCACTCTAAACCGGTCCTACCATTAAGGCTGCGCTGCTCACCTGGGCACCAAGACACGCTGCTGACCACTGCTGACCACTGACGCGACGACTGGAAGGAAGAAAATCCTCCAGTCAGCGGTTGACGTTGTGCATCCATGAGCCATTTAGTCTACAAAATTCAAACTCAGCTGCCTACAGACCACTAAACCCTAACGGGTCTACTGGGTACGCCGCGTCCGATGTCAGCAACACTCTTCCGTCAAGTTAGAAAACAAAGGACTTTAACAGGAGTAGTGAAAAACCCAACTCACCAGCCAAACAAAAATCCAAATTCAACAGAAAACCCCAAGCATACGAGATAGAAACTGAAATTTCAGGGCAATACACTCTCATTGGTTTAGCATTTCTGGCCCAGCAGCAGCGAACCATCACGCAGCACGCCCCGGGAGCCGCGCCAGGGGTCTCCTCTCTCTGATTTCTTGGTTTGCTCGGTGACATTTCCGAAGGCCCAGAACGATGAGAACCCGCGGCACGGGGACGGGTCCCACGCACTGTAAAAGGGGAGTTCTTATTGCTACGGAGAGACATCTTCTGAAGTATCCGACGCAGGACGCTGCACCTCAGCGGATGTTTCTGGGCATTCCCGATGGATCCCAGGGATTCAAGCTCGCGGGGTAGCACAGCAAACGCACAGCAGAAGCAGCAGCACATTTAATACTCTCCCCCCACCCCGATTCTTTCACCTTGGCAGTATGAGGGTTGACATTTGTTCCTCCACTGATGTTTTCTCCTCTGTCCCTCCTGCCCGTCAGCCACCTCCTCCCTCCTTTGTGAAACCTGGTTCATGTATATACTGGGGTGCTGGGAAGGGTTTGGTGCTGGCAGTGAGGGGCAGGAGGTGAAGGAAGATGCTCTGTGAACCCTCCTAGACCTACCAGGCAGGTCTCCCATGTCCCACCTCTACATCTGGTCTCTTCTCTCAGCAAGGTCCAAAGCAGCCTTGTGCCTCATGGAGTGTGCTCTACCTAGCTGGACAGCCTTGCTTCAGTTGACAGGGCTCAAGAAACATTCCCTCCTCCCAGATGAATGGATTTCTCCTCACTGAAAAGGTTTCCCGGAATCTGCCTTTAGTGTCTTTTTGTTCATTTTTCATCCCACTACCCCCAATTGTTCCATAGGGAACAACTCATCCCCCCCGTTCGTGCTGCCTGTGAACCCTCCCAGGAGCTCCTCTCCACCTCCTTCAGCCAGAGTGATGCAATTAGAGATATGAAGCTTCCTCGGCACAAGCCGCACTCCCAGCCTTTGAGGAATTTTTTGGCCACTCTTTTACTGCCTCTGGATTTACCAGTGATTTGGTGCTGTCTGGAAACGCAGCCGGCATCCTCTGAGCAGCACCACGTCTCAGTCACCCTGCTCCTGTGCAACACTGGGTCCTGGCTTGTCTACTGCGGGATCCAGAGGGTGGAAATGGTCCCTCAGGCAGGGTGAGGCTGAGTGGACTCCCCACCAGTGTGAAGATACCTGGTAACCACCTTCTCGTGCTAAACCTTCCACGTTATTGCAAGCTTCTGGAGAAAAACAAGCCAACCAACCTGAGACCTCTCACTGACTACTGTAGTAACTCAAACACCACAATTTAGAGCTCAAGTGATTTCTAGAAGTGTCCCCCCCTCCGGTTTCAGTGGTTCTGGAGCTTTGAGAGCATCTGCCACAATTTCATTGGCAAAATTCACGAGGGCCACGAGTCCCTGAGCTGCTTCTGGACACATGATCTGATCAGCAGGGGAGAGCACCCAGCAAGTGCAGTTAAAACCACTGCCAGTGCTTCATCTGGATGCTTAAACCAAGTTACCTCCCAGTTATATTAGTTTAATCAGCAATTAACAGGCAACTGAATCAGACAAAACCTGAGCCCACAATCGGCTTCCACGGAAAGTTTTCCAGATTGCACTTTATCAAACACAACCAAACCAGTCTTCTTACAACAGCCACAGAGCTCTGGCCAAAAGCAAAGTTCACCTCCAGCTGGAACCCACCCAGGCGCAAGGCACCGAGCTCACCGCGCAAGCCAAAACACAGCTACTGTCTCCTGCTAGAGACACGGGGAGAAGAGACAAATCTGGGCTCCGTGTTCTCCACTGACCCTCTGGCTGCCACAGTCACCCAGAAAAGGCCTCCTGTTTTGAAGAGCTCTGCTTTTGTATCCCACTATTGTCAGTTTTCTATCAACAAGGATTTGCAGACAGGACTGGAAGGCCCTCTGTTCTTTAGAGTTCATCTTCTGTTGGTGCTTCCTCCCCACCAAGATCATAACCCTCCCAAAGCACATTGTGAAGTTGGGAAGAGAAGTCTGCAAGGTCAGGCAGAGAGTAAGCTGCAGAAACAACCGGGTGCCTGGAGAACGCACCCACCATTTTTGTATCCCAACACGCTTCCCAAGTGCGAGTAAAGGAAACAAGTGGAAGGCAAATTCCCAACATGATCTGCCAGAGGCTCATCCCAATTCTGAGGACTTCTCCCTGCTCAAAAGGAGCAGAACCTCATGATAGCTCTGGCCAAACTAAGAGAACCTCTTCTCTCGGGTCTCCCAGGAGAGGATGGGCAGTGCTCCTTACATCACAAGTGCTGCTCCACGCCATGAAGCTAAGCATGGAATAGAATCATAGAACAGTTTGGGCTGGAGTAACCTGGCAAATTAAGAGCTTTCAAAATACAGACTTTGGTAAAGTATCTACGCTGCCTAGAATGCAAATCCAAGTCTTGAAGAGGAAAGGAGAAATAGGAGCAGAAGCCTGGAATGCAGGTGCTCCAGATGTGCTCCTCTTTCAATGAAGTGCGAGTGTACCAGACAAAAGTCATCCTGGGAGCAGACAGAGCACGAAGAGCTCATCTGAGCTGAACACCCTGTAGCCATGTTTAAGACTTGTGAAAAGCTCTGGCTTCTTCCACTGAGTTGCTGGAGAAGGGGGCTGGCCAACCAGCTCCTCTTCTTACCAACTTTCTGGATTGCTCCGTTTTAGGGCTTTAGGTTTTATCTTGCTCTTTCAGCTGCTGAGGTTTTAAGTCTTTGGGAGAATCTCACCTACCAGGCATCGCTGCCATTTGCTTCACACCCATCAGTAGTACAACTAGAACCAAAGCTGCCTTGGAGGGGACAGTTTCTCGGGTGGGTGAGAGGGCAGGTCAATCCCTCTTTGGGGGTCATAGCAAGAAAGCTACAGATCTGATGCCAAAACCACGCTGTAAAAAGGGGGACGAGGAGATGGGCTGGGAGCTAAGGGTGGCTGTGGCCTTTCCACCCAGTCGTGGTCCAGAGCACTGCTGTGCACAGCCTGGTGTCAAGTGGTTGCACAAATGACTGCAATCTTACCTCATTCCCACCTCCTGGGCTTTAAGCCTGTGCTAGCTGTGCTTTGTCCACTTCCCCACCTTTAGTACCTTGCAAGAGGGCAACACAAGGAGCCCAAGCTGGCAAATCCCACAGAAGTATCAGCCTGTCCCTTAGCAAAGGAGTGTTGGGGTTTGGAGCTTTCTTCCAGAGGAATGCCAGGGGGCTGCACGTCTACCTGAGCACTGAAGAGCCTCCGAGTAGCTCCCGGGTCTCAGGCAAACCAAGGAAGAAGGTGTCACATGCCATTAGCAGAAAGAACTATAAATGCTGTCCCCCGTTCTGCCCATCAGCTGAGCTGCACAGTACATACTCTGCAGCCTCAAAAGCTCATCTCGCTTTGGATTCAACCTCCAGCCAAGTTTTCTTGCTGCAGGGCACCTGGTGCCTCTCAGTGAGAACAGCAGCAGAGCACAAATGCTTTCTAATGTAGCACTCATCTCCCTTAGGATTTTCGTTTGTAGTTTGAGACTTAGTCACAGGATTTTCCTGCACTGCGAGTACCACAGGCCCAGCTGCTGTCTGGTCAGGCAGGATTTGGATGGGAGAAAATAAAAGCAGCAGGAAGAAAAGTTGGACCTACGACCACCAACTCCATTTGCAAAAGCCACTGCCAGAGAAGCAAGATGTCCAAGAGCCTCTGCCTTGGCAGCTCTTCCTCAGCAGGGTCGCAGACTGTGCCTTTGAAGGTATCCACACACAGAGCTGATGCTGAGGAGACAACTAGTTTTGTCCTGATGCCAGAAACAGTGCCGAGAGCTCAACACAAACTCTAGACTCAAGCTAATTAACAGTGGGTCCTGTTTCCAGGCTGAACAGGGCAAGACAGCCGGGTGCAAAGAGCTCTCCTCTGGGACCTCGACCTAGGGACGGTCTCCAGCACGAGGACTGTTCCCGTCTGCGCCCCACAGCACCGGAGCTGTCGATCAGTGCCTGTTGGGTTCAAGGCATCTGCACATAAAGCCTGAGAGACTGGGATTGCCATTTCTCATGTCTAGAGACTTGCAACGTCTATGACAACCAGAGATGGGCAGGTGGGGTCTCTAGCTTAACAGCAGCACTTCAAAGAGGGCCCCCGGTCCCACCACCGCATTGCCAGCAACCAGAAAACAGCCCTGTGCTGTTGAAGGGCTGCAGCCTCCAGCCCGCCTGCTTGGAGCTGTGCGAGTCCGTCCCCCCGAACCTCCGACGCTGCTCTGCTGCCACGGTGACCACGGCTCCAGAGCACACTACTGGAAGCAGGAGAGAATACTTCAAAAATAAGAATTTGCTTCAATTTGCCTGCGGGATACAAGTCCCAGTGATGAACAATTAACAGTTTGGCACCAGAAGTTGGGAATTGTCCAAGAGGCACCAAACCTGAGAGCCTGCAGAGATCCTGTCCAGCAGCTCATGAACGGTGCCTACAGGCACGGGACACGGCAGAGCACTGGCCTTGGTGGACAGCAGAGTGACTGAGATGTTTCTGCGTTACGATGATCTCTAATTGCTTTCGGGGTGAGCCAGTATGCGTGAACGTTTAAGGGCCCATGGCCTTCCCAGCCAGAACAACTCAGCAACATAACAAGTAGTGTAATGCACTGTAGGTATCAAAAAGACATTCGTGCTACTAGAGGAAACCATTCTAAATAAAATGGGGAGATATTCTTTGCACTCAGTCAGGAGCACTTACATTCAGAAGGATCTTTGAGCCCATGCACTTCTCTAAGCTTCCTTCAAACCCCAGTTTGCCACAACTGATGATCTTTGTTCCCCTGAAAAATCATACACCTTGGTTTGTCCTTGGCCTTGAGAGGGTCAGTTTGAGTGCGTGTACTGAGAAAAAAGTTTGGGTACAAGGGTTCTCAACGGCAGCTGGCAGACCCCAGCAAGCTTGCTTGGTGACCCACAGACATCTCTGCTGTCACCGCTTGCTTGCTCTTCCTGGATTCTAGCTTTTCCATATAAGCAACTGCTGTGTTTCCTATAAATATTATTTAATTGAAAAATGGGCTGCTCTAGAACAAGACTGAGAACCCCTGAAGTAGGAAATTCATCGAGAAGCTAATTAACACTGGGAATTAAGAGAAGTTACGCTGTAAAAAAAATTAAATCCAAGAAGTGTTAACGACTAGTTTTCTGCCATGAGCAATTTCTTAGTTTTAAACCAAACTTATAATCACTAGCTGACATGTTAAACTGAAAACTGGGAGTGGAGACAGAAGAGTAACTTGATTTTTTTGGAAGAAGTTAGAATAAAATGAAAAAAAAATGCTTAAAAGTCTCCCTTCCTGATTTCTAAAGATACTGGTGTTCATAAAACACAGCTGCCCTGATCACATGCAAGAAGGCTGCAGACAAATGCCCTCAAGGTGTACAGTTATTCAAAGGAGCAAAGTCCAGTGCAGAACTGGTCTGTTCAATGTAGTCTGATTATCCATGGCAAGATGGCCCAGGGGACAAGAGGAAAGGTGGGGTGGAGGAGAAACAAAAGAAACTTCAAGTCACTTTAGATCTCAGCTGCCTGAAGACTTTAGAACATCAGCCTCCCATTCGTCTGCCCACTTGAAAACATTAGAAAGTCTGTCAAGTCCACACACTATCTATGGAAAGGAGCACGTTCCTGGCAGAGGGCTGTCTCTCTCACGTGCTCAGCTTTCCTTTCAAACTTAATTTTATATATATTTATATTTTTATATATATATAAAAAAGCACTTGGTTTCCAGGGGCATTCATAATGAGGTCCACAGTGTTTAGAACTTAAAATTCTTTTTTCTTTGTTTGGAACAGTGTTTTAAAGTTTTGTTTTAATTAAAAGACAGTCTTAAAGCATGTTGGACTTCAAAAACATGAGTTTGTTCATGTCTTCTGGACTGAGTAGCCGCCTCCTTTTGATTAAGAGAGCCTGCTCACACATATTTACACATTCGCTTCTGGCACCAACAGCAGGCACTGCTAAGAGCCAAAAGGCTAGCTTGGCTAGTTTTGTATGCTTTTGGGTAACACACGACCAGTACTGAAACAGGTCAGGGGTGGCCTGGAAGAGAGGTTCTTGCAAATAATCATACACTTCATTTTTCCCGAACCAATCTTCTTCCTGAGCTGCTGTGGCTTCCCCTGTTGCCCGAGGCTTCTTGGTTGAAGGTTCAAATTCTGTTTCTTCTGCCCAGGACTCTTTCACCTCATTGATCAACTCACAGACCTTGCCAATGATCTCTTCGTGCTGGTACGGTGGGACGGGCCGCAGCTTCTGCTGAGGGTCTAAGATCATGGCTACCTTGTGTGCCGAATGAACTTTGAAGTTCTCCTTCAGCGCCTCCAAGAAGAGGTGGCAGAGTTTGCTGACTACACCAGCATCGTTAGCTTTGGAAGTGAACAGTTTCTCCAGTTTGACGTAGGTGGGCAGTACCAGCTGCAAGGTGGGCCGGCTCTCGTTGCTCAGCTCAATCACCGCCTGTTTCACCGGCGCCAGAATGGCCGCCAGGTTGCTGAGCAGGTGTTTGTTCAGGTTTTGGATGAGGTTCATCTTCTTGGCCCTGCTGTAGAACTCGCAGATCTGCTCGTAGCGCTCGTGGACGAGCAGGAGGGAGTCGGTGACCGAGTTCCAGCAGGGCGGGGGAGAGGTCTCTTCCAGGGAGCCAAAGGTCTCCTTCGAGAGGCCCGTGGATCCTGCCAGATCTTCACAGACATTCAGGAGCTCGATCACTTCGTGCATATTGCGAGCCTGTAGCGTTCGCTTGTTCAGCACGCTCTGCACTACCGAGTTCAAGGCACAGGCCGAACAACGCAAGCACATGCCTGCCTTGGAGAACGCAGAGGAGTTGACTTTGCAGTCTGTGACGTACACCGTCCTGATCTCCGACATCACAAACTCTGAGAGCACGTTCTGTACCCAGTGGTGGATAAAATCACCATTATCTCGAATGTCTACGCCCTTAATTCCCAGGACGTAACTCTTGATGTGGTTGCCCTCCACCTGATAAGCCGTCAGGATGTAGCAGGAGTCGGGGCCGATGCTCTGCGAGTGGCAGGTGACACCGATGCCAAGGCAGGCGTTGCTGCCCAGGGCGCAGGTGACCTTCACCTTCACTTGGTTGTACATCCGAGGCAAGTGCTTCAGAGCCAGCGTGTTGAAATTGCCGAGGATTTCGGTGACGGAGAAGGCACCATAGCGAGCTCCGCTATCCACCAGGGTCTGCGCCAGCTTGATGAATTCCTTCCCGCTCACCACGCTGAGAGCCCCCAGGTCAGTGCACATCACCCTCAGGAGCCTCTCGGCAATGTTCTGCCGCTCCTTCTCCGGGATCGCGCTGTTCCCTACCGACCCGCTCGCGGACGCTGCAGGGAAACACAAGGAGGGAGAGAAAGCACCGTGTGAGCATTGCTCCTCTGCAACAGGAGAGAGAAGGAAGTCACAAAACAATTCGCGGAGACACCCAAAGTGGTGGCACGTGCTCAGATGATGGAAGAGACATCTCCAGCCCTGGAGTTCTTCCCCCAAGGGTTCCTGGACAGAGGAAGCTCCGGGGCCAGGTCCTGCTCTTGCTCAGAGCAACAAGGAGTTCAGCTGCGTGCTTCCCTGGTGTGAGGACTGAGACAGAGCACACACCATCTACTCCCAATCCATGCGTGCTTCACTATCCACCTCCACGGGCTGGTGGTCACACCTTTCCATGTTTGGGATTTGAGCCTTTTCTTTGAGACAGTTACTTTAAGAGGAGTTGCTTCAGTGAAGCAAACAGCATCCTCTGCCATCTCAAACAGTGCTGAAACCCAAGTCTCCATTCCTACCCCTGAACTCCAGCAGCCCCACTTTTTGTGGCTGATTTTGGGCAACACGAATGTCATTTTGGCTGTACCAGAACATAAACCCACCATGTTTTCCTACCACCTCTCCCCCAGGCTGCTCTGCTCAGGTGCTTTTGCACTTATTTCCCACAGGGCTGTATTTTACCTTTCCCACGAGCTGCCAGGAGGAGCTGGGGATAAACCCAGCCACTGGCTGCCTGCCAGCACCGGGGGTGACAGGTTATGCCTGTGTCACACCATGATGACTGGGTTAGTTTTTTAACCCAGGTCAGGAAGTCTGCCCTTGGATCAGATGTTAACTTTTTCCAGGAGTTCCCAAATGAACCTTCCTTACAAACCGTTCCATCCTCCCCAAGGTTCCCAGGACTTTTGGCACATGAGTGCTCTGCTCTGCAGGGTAGCACATGAATTATGGATGAAATCAAGTGCAGTTAAGGCAAGGACAGGGGCCTTGTGCAACACCCATCACTGCAGTACCCCCCCAACAGTCACTTGTTGACAGAGAGGTAAGCCCGGGACGGAAGAGCAAACAGCTACGTACTGTTGTTGGCATTATTTCTTTGGAGCTGTGGTTTCCACTTTTCTTCAACAACAGCTAGAGGAGATCTGGGCTGGCTGGAGGCAATATTGTTCTCGTTGTCAGCTGCGGGGTAAGAGACAGGGAGGTGTTAAAAGCACAAGATAGTAACACTTAAAGCACAGAGAAGGGGACACAGTACCCATCTGCTTAGCCTTTACTTATGGTTCCCTGAACTGAGGTGACAACAACCTACCACATTCTCTGCAGCTTTTAAGCACTTTTCAGAGAGATGGCACAGGACTATCAAAAACCTTGAAACTGTCTTTGGACTTCCAGCCTACCACCTCCCAAAACGTGGCTGAAATGACAACGGCTTTTTCTGAGCATCAGTGACATTGATGCCATCAGCAGACCTTGAGAAATGGCTTCTGAAAGCTGCACAGCAGGAGGAAGTGATGTTCCTTGTGAAGCCTCACTTGTGCCATTTCCTTGCTTTCGAAATGAAAGGAGGTGTAACAAACATTTATCCTTCTTCTTCCTCAATGCCTCTTTCTGCACTGCAGGTGGCTTCCCTGACCTTGACTGTTAAGGACTTTGTTTTTCAAGCCGTGCTCAACTCCTCTGTTTCTAAAGGACTTTATTACAGCCTTCACCTACGCATCCCTCCCACTGTAGAGAGGGGGTCAGTCTCCCCTCAGGCTGCTCAATGCTGCCTCACACTGGAAACAAAAAGAAAAAAAACCCAGTGTGACCAAAGATCTTCCCTCTCTGTGGCTGCCCAGGGGTCTCTGTGTCTGTGCTCCCTTTCCTGTGTGTGTGTAACTGGGCTAAACACTTTGCCTGCCAGTCCGATGGGATCTTTCAAGGAAATGCAGTTAAGATCAGTAAATTCTGGTTTCTATCTATGTTCCTTCATCCCCTGTGTCCCAAGAACTTTTCCTCACCCTCTAGAGGAATTTTTCTAGTTCTCAGTATGCTTCAGTAGGAAACGGTGCTCTGAAAGAGGCTGTGAAACAACAGTGAAGGGCACAATGAAGAGAGGTCAAGAGGAGAAAGATGGAGACAGAATGATGACCAGGCTGAACAGAATGATGGAATTAAAAACAAAGACAAAACAGACCTTTTACTCATCACAGACAGCCTCACCTCACCTCATTTTGGACACCTCTGTTAGACACAAATCTCTACAAAGCGGCCCCTTAGGGCTCCTTTTACACTCAGTGGTGCCAAACAGGCTGAAGAGTACGCGTCATTCACCCAGGTAGAACTAGATGCCTCTGGAAGCGTAAGATCCACCGTGCTCTGAACTCACCTGGAGTCAATGACTTCTTCTCCACTGACTACAAAGGGAGTTCAAGTTGACCAGCTCAGTTGGCAATATCTGTAGGGTGGGCACAGTAGCATGTGGTGAAGTGAATCCTGCTCCAGCACTCTGGACAGCAGAGCATGGATCAGAGGAATGCCTTAAGGTGCACACAGGAGCTTTGCTCTGTGCCCAGATTGAGCTGGTGCTGGGCAGAGCCCTGGGCTGCCCATCAGAACAAACAGGAGAGGGCAAAGTTGCTCTCCTTCATGTGTGACAATGACCTGGGAGAGAAGGGAGATCAGCAAGGATCTAGAGACAGGCAATGGTGTGTTGAAATTCCAGTGCTCTCTTCCTTACAGTCAAGTCCTCTCAAACACGAGCAGCTCTTCATGTCAACTGCTGGGGCAATCACCAGCCGTGCTGAGTTACTGGGTCTGGATGCTGCACTGGCCACAGACTAGATCAATACTTAGGAGCAATCCAGGACATGACAGAACCAGGTAGGCTCTGGGATCACCTTGAGGACCATATGTGTCCTGGGAACTCAGTGGTCGTGGGTGGTGCCTGGGGAGCACTACCATGCGTGGGACCGCGGCCAAAGGTCCATCTTTGCTGGTGTGGAGGAGATGTGAAGAGCAGGAGGTGCTTCAGTAAATGCCACTGATCAGATATGACACATCACTTTCCCCCCAGCATTGGTCTAAGCTAGTTGCTCTTGAATTAATGTCACCAGTGTCTTCAACCCCAAACACCTGCAGGTAGGCAAAGGAGAAAGCTGGATGGTGCCTTCTAACTTTGCACATGGTTCAGGACTTTCTTGTCTTAGTGAGGGGGGGCAGGAGGAGAAACGCTCTATATTTCCTCTACTCAACTCTTCATCTATTTCAGAATAATAGGGGGTTTATTATGTACAAATATCTACTGCCATTCAATTTGGCATTAATGAGATTTGTGCATTTCAACCTCATCTTCCTTTTCAGGGAGCCTGTGAACTACACAGATCATGGTTCTTTAATTTCTCTTCATGCCTCCAATCCTTTAATCCAGGTTCAGCCTAGTCTTCCTTTTATTTTTTTAGCTCTAGATTGTAGGAAGGGCATTATATGGTAGCACTCGACCTGAACAAAGAACTCTAAAGGGAGTCAAAGCTGTATATTGTGCAGTGTAATTACAGAACAAATTCCTTTGCCTGGTGTTCTGCTGTTCTACTTCTGCCTTTCAGCGTCCAATTTACATTCTAATTGCTTCTTCTCATTGTGCAGCTGCTTTATGGAGCTATAATCTCTCCTTATTACCTTCAGCCTCCGGGCTCAGCCCTCTGAATGACTCAAGAGCCAGTGTGTCCCTGCTTTTGCTCTGTGAGGCCAGCAACACATTCCCTGTCTCCAGTCACTTTTGAGAGGGGCTCAGAGGATGCATCACGTGTAGCTGGAAGAGATGAGCCCTTTGCATCAAACACGACAAGCCAAATGGGACTCAAACACGTTAACTGAGGGAGTATTTGACCCATATGAGCTACTTGTATCTCTGCATCCCCAGAATGAAACGCTCCTTGAGCCAGGCCTACGGACTGGTATAAACCTCTACTATTCCAGTGTCCCCAGTATGTGGATCCTATGCCACCAGTTCTGCTGACTACCACAAGGTCTCTGCACTCCCAGAGATGCTGTGCTGATGCTTCTTCTTGGGTATGGAAATCCACCAAGCTCTGAGAGGCTAAAAAGCAGCAACTGTGACTCCCGCATCTGCGAGTCCCGTGCCATCTCCACTGCTGCTCGGCTTCAGTCCAACACCCACAGCTGGACACCCACCAAAGCTCTCTGCAGCTTTCTCTTCAGTTTGCTTTGCTCTCATCCCACAGCAGCAAACACTGCACCGCTCGCCCCCGCTGCAGAGATCTGGGGGAGAAGCTGCTGTTCCCTCCCAGGGAACAGGCCCCAGCACAGCAGGAGCAAGAGGACACATGGAGATGCCACAGCAGGAGACCACCTTGGTGACACCTGGAGAAAGCACTTAAAGAAGACACAGACGTGCTTGTTGTCACTGGACCAGTGAGACACCCAAGGTGGAAGCAGCCAAGCAGAAGATGGTGACTTACAAGCAGAGCAGAGAGAGATGAGAAAATACAGATTTTAACAGAAGTAATCCTGAGTTGAGGAGAGGGGATTTGCCCATTAATACATCTCTGCTGACATTACATGAGTCAGATCACAGACACCTGCTCCCACCAGCCCTGCTCTGCGTCCAAAGCAACCCAGGTGAACAAGCCCAGAGGCCAGGGGACGTTTGTAAGGAAGAAAGAAGCAAGAAGCTGCAGACAGCACTAGCTTTAAATTTTGAACAGCTCCCACCCTGCCAGTGAATTGCCATTCTCCCCTGTGAAACCTCAGACCCTGCCCCTCCTCTGCAGCTCCTCTACTCAGTGTCACCAAGAGCTGTAACTCAAAATGCTGCATTTCAGCACCAGAGACCAGAACCAGGAGCAGGATGGTCAGGATACAGCTCACAGGCAAAGCAAGGACTGCCGTCAACAAACAGACCCCATCACCATGGAGCAACAGCAGCCTCTGCTCTGAGCAGAGCTGCACCGCTCCTCGGTGTCACACCACGTCCCATCACTCCACAGCAACCAACTGATGCACTAACAGAAAGCAACTTCCACACAACTCACACCGTCTCCTAACAGATCACCCTAAAGTCCTTCACAACAATACAAAGATGATAAATGAAGTAGCTGCTGAACAATGCACAAAGCCTGCGCTAAGATTCGCCAGTCAGAACTGGAACCAAGGAACCGTGTAGATGAAGAATTCAAGGGACACTCATTAAAATTAGGACCAAAACTAAAACACGGAATAAGACAAGAGCTTTGATTAGAATGGCAAACTGGCTTTATCCTCAAGCCACGTGTCCCTCGGTACAGGGCTGCCCTGTAAAGTGAGGGTGAACACAAGCACCGAGCGTGTGTCTCAACAGAGCAGCTGTCTGTCAGAGAACACAGGTCTGTCCCAGGTGAATTCCTGGGTAAACCTGGGTTAATTCACTGCAATTTTCGTTCCAGAGGAAAAAAACAAAATAGTAAAAATTCTGCCTATGTAAAAAAATCCTGTTTCTACATTTTCGAGTATTCTGAGTGCTGCCTTTGGAACAGCTTTGACTCTGAAAGTTCAAAATTGTCTCTTATGTATTGAGATAGAAAACAAAAAAAGGTGGCTTAGAACACAGCAGAGCAACTCCTCAGAATTTTCTTTTGAAGAGAGCTGAGAAGGAAAGGAACACAACTGCTGAAACTGCAAATTCTTCTTCTGAGAACACATCTCAGCCCTTTGCAGGACTCCAAGAGACAAGCACAGAAAGAGACTTTTGTGGGCAAAGGCCACCACTTGGTACCCCACAAGTGGTTTTGCTTTGTTTGCTTCATTGAGAACCACCCTCTTTGCAGGAGGGATTTCTGCTGCTGTGGGATGACCCATTAATGCCTCCTACCTCTGGGGAAGGGGTGTTGGACATGCTCTGTGCTATGCATGGCACTTTCCCACTCTTCCTAAGTTTATGGGTCTAAACTTGAGTGTAGAAGGTTCCACCTCAACATGAGGAGGAACTTCTACCCTGTGAGAGTGACAGAGCCTGGAACAGGCTGCTCAGAGAGGTTGTGGAGTCTCCTGCTCTGGACACTTTCCAGACCCATCTGGGTGCGTTCCTGAGTGACATGCCCTGGGTGACCCTGCTCTGGCAGGAGGGTTGGACTCGATGATGTCTAGAGGTCCCTTCCAACCCCTACCATTCCAGGACTGTATGATTCTATGGTTCTAAGG